>PIJE02001683.1:14931-24931 GCA_002895965.2 Coryphaenoides rupestris
CCTCTGCGGATGCTTCCTCCCACCACGCCTCAGGTGCTGACACACGTATTAGAGGAGGAGAAGCGAGTGAGATTAACACTACGTGTGTATATTGTAAGGCATCACACTACAGCACACATCACACACACACAACACAACAAGTGAGAGTTTGATAGAGAAAAGGTGTTGTTATTTGTAGTTTTGTATGTTTAATTTTTTTTACTTGTGTTTTTGTTTTTTTTGTTGTTCTATATATGTGTTGTGCTTAGATCGCGTGTCTTACACCACGTACTCTACATTACACAGAGACAGAATTATCACATCACATCAGCAGCATCACACATCACCACAGCACACACACCCTCCTCTCGTTACTCACTAACATAACTTACACATTATTCATTACCAGACACTTAAGTGTTTTTTTATACTGTGATAAACTCCTACAACTCGACATTAAAACTTACCATTCCGTCCAATATTAACTCTTGGGACATTTTACCTTGGACCCTTTCTGCCCGTTTTTTATCAAGAATACAGCGACTCTGAGGAGTCCATGCCTGTTTTGATTTCTTATAAAAGCTTAACTTGGGGTATACCGCTGTCATGTTGGACGCCCTATTTACCAAATGAAAAATGAATAAGAGCAGAAACCAATAATATATAGTAATGATCATCTTTACATGAAATATTGATAATATTAATCAGTTTTCAGCACCTAAATAATGCCCGAACTCCAGAAAAAGTTATTGGCTCTCGAAATCTCTCTCAGCATCTAAACTTCCCTCTTCCTCTACTTCCTCTCCTAACATGCGTCTCTCTACTCCTTCTCTCAATCTCTCTCGCTAACAACTTCAATCGTCTCAATCATGCACACTACAAACAATGCGATACACACACACCACACAAACACTGACTTCCACCGGTGCACATGTTACGGAACGTGGACAGCAGAGCCCTCTCCCGACCTGACTTCCCTGCTCCAGCTGGAGCTCCCGCCCACCGTGATCGCTACGTGATTGGGTGAGAGAGTGAGAACCGTGAACTCTATCTTCGGTTCGTAGACTAAACTTAATATTAAATCCTGGTGCAGTTATATTCGAGTACAGAGCATGACTCTCTGTCACTTCATTATTGTTGATAATCATGTTGCTCCAATTCCATTGTGATATTTTAACATCTTCGATCAATGAAGATGAACGCTCGTCTTGATGCATTGCCGCGGTGTGCTTGTTATGTTGTCCATTTTGTGTGGCCTATATGTGAGTGCGTAATCATGTCTGTAATCCGTCTAAGACATGACCAGCCTATACCAGTAAACAACAACAGACCAGCTCGAGCCCACTCCGTTCTATCTCATACAAATAGACTGATGACGCAACGCCTGGGCCACATGACACGACAACCTCATGACACGCTGCATCCCAAAGTGACCACTCAAAGTATATACACGAAATGATTGAGATGTTGAGACGAACTAGCTTGTCGTCCCACAAAACATCACCCCAAGCCTCAATTTTTAAAAAAAATGTAGTTTTCGCGTTACGTGCTACTGTTGTTTGCGATGCGTGTGGATGTGTGTGTGTGTGTGATGTCAAAGTTAGTGAAAGTGTGTGTATAGTAAAGTAAGTGTCAGAGGATAATGACGGAGGGAAGTCCAAGAATATATGAGATTGCCCAACCCTCACCGTAGTACCTGGTGTGAGAAGAAGAGTTATATGACTCAAAATGTTTGAAAACTCAATCGGTGAAACCACAACATTTCTGCACTACACACCTCTTCGTCCTACTATCTGTCATCCTGTCGTCTATCTGCCTTGTCTGTCTGTCTGCCTGTAACTATAACTGTCTTTCTGTCTGTCTTGCGTCTGCCTTCTCCTCCACCAGTGGAGGATTCCTCGTCAGTGAGGATCAGGCTTGCTGTCTGCTGCTGTTCACTAAGCAAACACACTTTCCCTTCATCAAGACGTCCGCACCACTACACACGCACGGGACATCTTTCGCTACTGTGTTCAGCGCGTCCCCTCCACCCACTAATCTTTATTAAAGATGATTGAAAACACTAAAATAATACAAGATTCTTCGATATGAAACTTAACAATTAGCTACATAATACACATACACGCCAGAATTTCTTCCTTCGAGAATTCTCTATTCTTGAACAAACTTTCAAAACAAATGAAAAAACACAAAAAGCAAAAATTCAACACACCAACCGTAGACGAATTATTGTAAGCTATACAGCAATATATTAACATAGTATTACCCACTTAACATAACTCCTGTCCATGCATACATCCTTCACATCCTCCAAGACTGTAGCTTGTTCTAATTAAAAATCTACAGATAAATTACAACATTCACATTGATTGAAGTGTAATAGAGACCGGTGAATAATGAATAAGTATAATGTCAAGATTTGACGTAAGCTTTACACATGATTTAAAAGAATATAAGAATTTATTGCCACATCATGAATAGAAGAAGTTGCGAGCGTGATAGAATGCTGGGGATATGGCGGGCCTAACATCTCAATATAAGCGAGTGCGTAAAAAGTCCCCATCACTAGCAGCTCTTGACGGAGAAAGCATACACAGGCATTCATCTGGATTACTCTGTCTAGAGATATTAACAAAAGGCCAAGGAGTAATGAGCAGAAATGATGTATGCGTTTGAACTCAGTGTAGTCCTTGATATATCTAATGCACGCCAGCACTTGTACTGCTGCACTAAGAACACAGAAGATCCACTGCACACAGCCAGCGCCTCTTAACCATAAGCCAAATGACGCCGTGATATGTATAGTTCTATAATCACACTCAAATAGTCATAATGCAAGAACAAGATGCAAGCGCAATCTTCACGATATAAGCGACATATAATATATAACTTTTTCCATAACTCCACGAGGAACATTACTAACCCAGGTTGACTTCCAATGTAATAACCGAACAACATATATAATAGATATATATTCGACCCAAATATATTATTAATCGCTTTGGATAAAAGCATGTCCCTGATCGTAATCTAGCTATTAGATCTGAGATCAAAAACCAAATTTAACAGTCCTATAATCTTAAGCAACCTCTGAATCAAACCCCTATAATTGTCTGGTTTAGTTTTAAACATGCACCCCCATGTTGCCTCTTGTTTAGTAGTTGGAGTACTGAAGTGGTAGTCTCTCTCTAGTATGAGATATCTTTTCTTCTTTCCATCAGAGGCAAATAAAAGGGCTGTCGTGCAGTCCTTTCTGCTCTATAATTATAAGTCCAATCTACTCTATTGTTAAGCTCTCATAAAGACTGGCACATAAATTGAGAACAATTTTTGAATCTTAATTTTAAGTTCTTAACATGACTCTAATATTCTAAATCGCCAAAGGTTTCCGAACTGTCTGTTCCGCTCACATGAGCACGCCGTGACTAGGCGCGTTCGAACGATCCTTGAAAATACATCTGGACACCACAGGAGCTTATAGATTAGTTTGAGACATCAGTCTGAAATCTGGACCACAAGTCAGTCTGCCACACACACACTCACGTGGACAACATATATTATACACACACACACACCACACTACTATCACGACACATCACACACACAGTTCACATGCACACAATGATGGAGTGTTGTTGTTATATATATATACAATTAGCATCTACATTCAGTGCACACAGTACATGCATGCACACGCATCATCCACACATTTCTCTTATATTCACACTCGACAACACACAGCATCACACACTACATACAACACCACACATACACCATCACACCACACACACACATCACACACACCAGGCACACACATTTTTCCCGTCACTTATGCACTACACACACACATCAGCACACACAAACTACTACACCACACACACAATACTAACACATGTCACACAATCATACACACACATCTTTCACAATAAACATATACAGCCTCAACCCACACATTCTACATTGCACACACACGCACACACTTCATTCGAGGTAGCACTACAGATCACCACACATCATTCCTTCACATCACACAGATATACACACATACACTTCACACGCAAAACAACTATTATACGAGGTTAAAGCTGATAAATACTCCGTGAGAAGCGAGAAACGTTGTACGTCGCACACCCAGGGTCTCTGAAATCAAGATACAAAGTTGCTCGCCAGCCACTAGTACATGTTCATACTGCCGCAAAACTCAAGATGCATGAACTGCAAAGCCCCGGCCCATCAGGCAGCAAACGTCCACACTCGCGCGGAAAGCGCTGATTAACTCCACGCCCAAGCTTTCCAAGTACCATAATCACAATACAAGCCTGGCTATGTCGGTGAGAACAAGTCTGGCGGTTATTGTGATCTCCTGAGACCAGAGCTGACAAATACAAATTCTCGTTCTTCCCACGGAGTATGGGCATCAAGCCGCAGGACTCACAACTCTCGTGCTGCTCCCCTCCTCAAGGTGTCTTCTGTTCGAGATACTGAACTTCCGCATCGCGGACCACGCCTGCACTTCTGCGATCCTCCATCACCGGCGACCGCTTCACCTGCTCTGGCCCAAGACCAGGTAAACAACACCACATGAGACAGTTATCCCAGGACGAACCTCTCTGCTGTGTAGTGATGGGAATGGCGTTGTACAACGTGAGTGTGTGTGTGTGTGTGTGATGTGGGAATTTTCCGGCCGTGAGGGAACGCCGGGGTCTTCGGGGTCGTTTACTCGCAGGCGAAGTAGTCCTTGAGCGGAGCGAAGAGATGCCGGATGAGCGGGACGCTCCAGGACCGGCCCAGCAGTTTCTGCCGGGCGCTGTGGCCCATGTTGGACACGTCGGTGTAGTGGACCGGGAACCCGAAGATCCTGTGGGAAGAGCCGGGAGGTCAGGGAGGTCAGGGAGGCTCCGCCCAGTGAGGCACGGGGCCAACACCTGGACTCAGCTGAGTCCGCAACAGTCTGAGAAGTCCACTATGTGTGTGTGTGTCTGTGTGTGTTGCCTCTCTAACTCTGTGTGTGTGTGTGTGTGTGTGTGTGTGTTACCTCTCTAACTGCGTGTGTGTGTGTGTTACCTCTCTACCTCTGTGTGTGTGTGTTATCTCTCTACCTCTGTGTGAGTGTGTGTGTGTGTTGCCTCTCTAACTCTGTGTGTGTGTGTGTGTGTGTGTGTTACCTCTCTAACTGTGTGTGTGTGTGTGTGTTACCTCTCTAACTCTGTGTGTGTGTGTGTTACCTCTCCAACTCTGTGTGTGTGTGTGTGTGTGTGTGTGTGTTACCTCTCTAACTCTGTGTGTGTGTGTGTGTGTGTGTTACCTCTCTAACTCTGTGTGTGTGTGTGTGTGTGTGTGTGTTACCTCTCTAACTCTGTGTGTGTGTGTGTGTGTGTGTGTGTGTGTGTGTTACCTCTCTAACTCTGTGTGTGTGTGTGTGTGTGTGTGTGTGTTACCTGTCTAACTCTGTGTGTGTGTGTTACCTCTCTAACTCTGTGTGTGTGTGTGTGTGTGTGTTACCTCTCTAACTCTGTGTGTGTGTGTGTGTGTTACCTCTCTAACTCTGTGTGTGTGTGTGTTACCTCTCTAACTCTGTGTGTGTGTGTGTGTGTGTGTGTTACCTCTCTAACTCTGTGTGTGTGTGTGTGTTACCTCTCTAACTCTGTGTGTGTGTGTGTTACCTCTCTAACTGTGTGTGTGTGTTACCTCTCTAACTCCGTGCACCACAAGATGTCCTCCTTCCCGTTCATCATGACGGGGAAATGTTGATCCTTCCCCTGCTTGATGGAGTTGGAGCGCGTGGTGATGGTCCGGACCTTCCCGAACTACACACACACACACACACACACGCACAGGCACACACACACACACACACACACACACACACACACACACACACACACACACACAGACACACACACGTCATGGATGTCATGTTAATGAGCCGTGTGGATGTCATGTTAATGAGCCGTGTGGATGTCATGTTACTATGAGGCGTGTGTCATGTTACTATGAGGCGTGTGTCATGTTAATATGAGGCGTGTGTCATGTTAATATGACGTGTGTCATGTTAATATGAGGCGTGTGTCATGTTAATAGAACCTTGGCCACCCTGCCGTGCTCCAGACAGTCCTGCAGCTCCAGCTTGTCCATCCCAGACGCACACAGCGGCCTGACGGAGAGAGAGAGAGAGGGTCGAGAGAGGTTAGTGGCTACAGCGCCACCTGCAGGCCAGCGCAGGCTACTGCGGCATTATGTGCAATATTCTTAATATTCTTTCTCTCAGGTGCAATACGTCCCCTAACCATTATTATTATCACAGTATTACACTTCAATTATGACTAATTGTTTTCGCCGTCTGAATATCTTATCTTGCCGATATATTTATATATTTGTATATTTTGACTGTACATTTGTAAATCTGTTAGTTTATTTGTATTATTCTGTTGATTTCTCTATTGTTTTATTGTACTGTATTGCTATGCAACCTGGCACAAGAATTTCCTTCGGGATTAATAAAGTTCTATCTTATCTTATATTATCTTATGTTATCTTATGTTACCTGTTCATGCACGGCAGGTTGCCCCAGAAGTAGCGAGCTTGGTGAGCAGCGGACACTTCAATCATCACGGGGTTGCACTGAAATACACACACACACACGCACGCACACACGCGCACACACACACGCACGCACACACGCACACACACACGCACACACACGCAGGTTATGAGGGATAAGTCACATGATATTATAAGGCAGTAATCCGGTCTGAATGGGCTTTGATTGACAGCTCACATCTGCTGAACTGAGTATTCAATAGAGTAGATCTATAATGAATAGAACTATATAGAATAGATTGGAACTGTATTGAATATAGTAGGACTTCCATTCGAATGAATAGAATGGAACTTAAATTAACCAAATAGAACTAAATTGACGAGAGTGGACCCATATTGAATAGAACTATGTTGACTAGAACTACAGAATATTGACGAGAGTAGAGCTGTATTGACTAGAACTATGTAGAACAGAGTGGAACTGTATTGAACAAATAGACCTTTATAGACTCGAGTGGAACTGTACTGAATAGAAGTATATAGACTAGAATGGAACTGTACTGAATAGAAGTATAGAGACTAGAATGGAACTGTACTGAACAGAAGTATAGGGACTAGAGTGGCACTGGACTGAATAGAAGTATAGAGACTAGAGTGGCCCTGTCTCTGAGCAGGACTGACCTCCAGGAAGCGGGAGATGTCTCTCTTGTCGTTGACGCCCATGGCCACCACGTTCTCAAACATCCAGAAGAACGGCCGGTGCTCGCCCTCCTTCGGCCGCGCCTCGCTCAGCAGCCGGTAGAACTCAAAGAACAGCCGGCCCGTACCTTCTACAGGAGCAGGAGCAGGTCAGTGTGTGTGTGTGTTTAGTGCGTGTGTGTGTGTGTGTGTGTGTACAGGTAACCCACCGTAGAGTCCCTTCCTGGCTGGATTCACGATTGACAGGTCGTTACAGGGGCTTCCACCAATCACCAGGTCAAACGGGCCCCACTCTTCAATCTGAGGGAGACAAGAGCCACGGCCACTTTTAGATCAGGCTCGTTAGCAGACCAATTAGCGGTCGCAGAGGAGGGGAGGAGAGGGAAGGAACAGGAAGAAAAGGTGACATCAGCTGTGTTTCCTCGTGGGGTCGAGTCCAGAGGCTAAGGGGACGTGACCGGGTGCGTTTGATTTATCACCCCCTGACACGTCGAGTCAGGAGCCAAGAGATCCTCCCAGGAATCTCTGAAATCTCGTTGCGTTTATCAGAGTCTTTATCTCAACTCTCTCCCTGCATGCGTCCACACACACACACACACACACACACACAGGCACACACACACACACACACACACACACACACACACACACACACACACATGCCGGTGTTTAACACACGACATGTTTGAGTGCTTTTAAAGTGAGCCGCTATTTAGTTTGACCACCACCCAACGGTGCACACACACACATTTAAAACACACACACATGTAAAACACACACATTTAAAACACACAGACATGTAAAACACACACATTTAAAACACACACACACCCAGAGACAGACTGGGTGCCTGGGTAGCTCCTGAGGGTTCTGGAGGATCTCCCAGACCGGACCGGACCAGACCAGACCAGGGCTGACAAGCCAACAGGACCACTCACAACCTGTTCTGTTCCTGAGGATTGATGGATTCACAGCGACCTTGGCTAGCCGCCCTCCGCCCCCAGCTATGGAGCACAGTCTCTGACCCCACCTGACCCCACCCGCCCTCCACCCGCCCTCCACCTCCCAATAAGTTCCCAGAAGCTACGCCTGCAGACACACAAACATCCTGGTCTCCCCGTGAGTCACGTGACCACAAGACCCTGAAGGTGAGTGAGCTGATAGCAGGAGAGGTTCACTGTATTACTACTAGTAGTAGTAGTATAGTAGTATTAGTAGTAGTATTAGTACTACAGTATTTGTAGTAGTAATGGACAGGATGTGATGTGTGTGTGTGTTCTTACGTTTTTGCGTGTGATGTTGCGGACGTCGTGGACGTACTGGATCCTCCCCTCGTGTCTGACCACGCCCACCGAGATGGAGTCCTCGCACACCTCCGACGCCACATACTGGTCCACCTTGAAGCCCAGGTCTCTCAGGACCAGGTAGCCTGCCGCACAATAGAGAGCCGTTAGAAGCACGCTCACGGGTCAGCGTGAGCAGATCAGATCAGCGCACACACCTGCACAGTAACCACACACACACACGCCCACACACACACACACACACACACACACACACACACACCTGTACAGTAACCACCACCCCCCCCCCCCCCCCCCCCCCCAGTAGTTACCGGTAGCGATGCCGTCGAACAGAGACAGGACTCTGATTGGTCTCCTCTGCTCTGCCGGGACGGCGGCGTAGATCTGAGGCTTCTCCTGGGAGACAGAGGGAGGAGCAGGATGTGCTGGTTGTTGTTGTGGTTGTTGACCTACTGACTGACTGACTCGCTGGCTGACTGACTGACTGACTGTGTGATGAATGGACGGGAGGGAGAACCTAAAGAAACCTAACATGGTCCACTAACATGTAGAAAACACATTCCAAACGTTGACACGACATGAGCAATGATACTGAGGAAAGGGGAGGCATGTGGTGTGATGGTTCTCTAGGGTTCTGTAGGGTTCTGTAGAGTTATCTAAGGTTCTGTAGAGTTTTCGAGCGTTCTCTAGGTTTCTGTAGGGTTCTGTAGTTTTCTCTAGCGTTCTGTAGGGTTCCCTAGGGCTCTGTAGGGGTCTGTAGAGTTCTCTAGGGTTCTGTAGGGTTCTGTAGAGTTCTCTAGGGTTCTGTAGGGGTCTGTAGAGTTCTCTATGGTTCTGTAGGTTTCTGTAGGGTTCTCTTGTGTTCTGTAGAGTTCTCTAGGGTTCTGTAGGGTTCTCTAGCGTTCTGCAGGGTTCTCTGGGTTTCTGTAGAGTTCTCTAGGGTTCTGTAGAGTTCTCTAGGGTTCTGCACTGATTTTCTTCTGAAAAACCGAAGCCAATCAACAAATGTCAGCCAAAACTCAAACAAACAAACCGACAAACCGGCTAAGTTGCTACGCCGCCACGCCCACACCGTGGGTGGTGCTGCGCCGCTACACACGCCACGCCGCGGGTGGTGCTATGCCCATGCTACGGGTGGTGCTACGCCGCTACACTCACGCTACGGGTGGTGATGCGCTGCTACACCCACGCTACGGGTGGTGCTGTGCCGCTACACCCACGCTACGGGCGGTGCTGCGCCGCCACGCCCACACCGTGGGTGGTGCTGGACTTACGAACTCCTGGCCGTTGTCGTTGATGAAGAACTCCTGCAGCTTGAGGTTCCAGTCGTGTCTCCGCTTGAGGACGCCGTAGCTGAAGAGCGGCTGGCACATGTAGCAGCGCCACGGGTCCTGGTAGCGGGCGCTGTTGGACACGCCCGGTCCCACCAGGATGTCCAGACAGTCCACACAGAAACACCTGCACACCGGGGGACGGGT
>PIJE02001683.1:29931-42294 GCA_002895965.2 Coryphaenoides rupestris
AAGCACGCCGACCCCTCACGGTCATAATGTCATTAGGTCATAAGGTCATGACTATGGCAGCCAATCTGTCAAGCCACACGTCTCTTTCTTTAGATAGATAGATAGATAGATAGATAGATAGATAGATAGAACTTATTAATCCCGAAGGAAATTCTTGTGCCAGGTTACATAACAATACAGTACAATACAACAATAGAGAAATAAACAGAATAATAAAAATAAACTAACAGATTTACAAATGTACAGTCAAATATACAAATATACAAATATATAGGCAAGATAAGATATTCAGACGGCAAAAACAATTTGGCATAATTGAAGTGTAATATTATTGGACATGACATTAAGAATATTGCACATGATGATGAGAGGAGATGAGAGGTAGTGTTATAGATAATATTTCTAGACAACATGATCATGATAATAATAATAATAATAATATAGCACATGGTAGAGTATTGCACATGATGTTGGACAGTAAGATAAGATAAGATAAACTTTATTGTCCCAAAGAGGGAAATTTGTCTTGGGCAGTAGTACACAGCTGCATCAGAGTACAATTTGACATACAAACACAGTACACAGAACACAATACAGACACAATACACAGTACACAGAACACAATACAGACACAATACACAGTACACAGAACACAATACAGACACAGTACACAGTACACAGAACACAATTCAGACACAATACACAATACACAGTACACAGAACACAATACAGACACAGTACACAGTACACAGAACACAATACAGACACAGTACACAGTACACAGCACACAATACAGACACAATACACAGTACACAGAACACAATACAGACACAGTACACAGTACACAGTACACAATACAGACACAGTACACAGTACACAGCACACAATACAGACATAATACACAGTACACAGTACACAATACAGACACAATACACAGTACACAGTACACAATACAGACATAATACACAGTACACAGTACACAATACAGACACAATACACAGTGCACAAAAATACAGTACAGGGATAATATGTTCTCTCTCCGAGCGAAGGTTGAGACAGTAGACAATAATAATAAAAGACAGTAATATTAATATTGCACGTAATACTGAGGAAAGTGCATTCTTTGTGTGTATTTGAGTATTTTTTACAATGGATCAATAAACATGTTAATATAAAGGGCTTTCACACTGTTCACACTGCTGAGCCACAAGGCTGGGCTAACGTTGGCCCAGGCTAGGTGAGCCCAGGTTATGTTACCGCTATCTAGCACTCTATAATAATGATAATAATAATAATGATAATAATATTGATGATGTAATGACTGGAGTGTCTGTGTTTCCAGGACAACAAGGGCTTCGGTGTGGGGGAGCTGGTGTGGGGGAAGATCAAGGGCTTCTCCTGGTGGCCGGGCATGGTAGTGACGTGGCGCGCCACCAGCAAGCGCCAGGCCACCGCCGGCATGCGATGGCTGCAGTGGTTCGGAGACGGCAAGTTCTCCGAGGTGAGCAGAGCGTCTGGCATCAGAACCAGGGGGTGGGAGTCAGTGGGGTTAAAGGTTAATATAACGTGTAGTATAGTGTCCATCGGGGGGGGGGAATCAGTGGGGTTAAAGGTTAATATAACGTGTAGTATAGTGTCCATAGGGGGGGTGGGAGTCAGTGGGGTTAAAGGTTAATATAACGTGTAGTATAGTGTCCATAGGGGGGGTGGGAGTCAGTGGGGTTAAAGGTTAATATAACGTGTAGTATAGTGTCCATAGGGGGGGTGGGAGTCAGTGGGGTTAAAGGTTAATATAACGTGTAGTATAGTGTCCATAGTGTCCTTACTTGTGATGTCTCCCCCCTCCAGGTGTCAGCAGATAAGCTGGACTCCATCACCGCCTTCCCCAAGTTCTTCAGCCAGTCCTCGTACGCCAAGTTAGCGTCGTACCGCAGGGCGATCTTCCAGGCTCTGGAGGTAGGGCCTCACGATGCCCTACGTTCACATATTAATACATTCATTTATACATACAGCCGAGAAAACTGCTAGCTTCCAATGACAGTATTTAAGATACTCGTCTCTCTCTCTCTCTCTCTCTCTCTCTCTCTCTCTCTCTCTCTCTCTCTCTCTCTCTCTCTCTCTCTCTCTCTCTCTCTCTCTCTCTCTCTCCCTCTCTCTCCCCCCCCCTCCCTCCCTCAGATGGCTAGTATCCGGGCAGAACAGCCGTTTCCGGCGTGTTCCTCGGACAACCCGGAGGACCAGGTGCGGCCCATGCTGGACTGGGCCAACGGGGGCTTCATGCCCAAGGGGGAGGAGGGACTCAGACCCACACACAACGCTGGTGAGCGAGGCTTCCCGGTGTGCGTTGGTTCAGGCTCACCAGGCACGTACTCCCTCTCCTGCTCCTCCCTCCCCCGGGGGGGTGTCTGTGTGTGTGTGTGTGTGTGTGTGTGTGTGTGTGTGTGTGTGTGTGTGCGTGTGCGTGTCTGTGTGTGTCTGTGTGTGTGTCTGTGTGTGTGTGTGTGTGTGTGTGTGTCTGGGGTCTCGTGTGAACTCTTAGCAGGTGACATTCCCCGGCCCCTGGTGGCAGCCTCAAGAACTGCAGCTCTAGGCATCTGGTGGCCCCTACAGGTCCCTGCTGGTCCCTACTGATCCCTACAGATTCCTACTGGTCCCTACTGGCCCCTACTGGTCCCTACAGGTTCCTACTGGTCCCTACTGGTCCCTACTGGCCCCTACTAGTCCCTATAGGTCCCTACAGGTCGCTACTGCTCCCTACTGGTCCCTACAGGTCCCTACAGGCCCCTACTGGTCCCTACAGGTCCCTACTGGTCCCTACTGGTCCCTACAGGTGGACACACACCTGTGCTGCTCACCTGAGTTGCTCACCAGACGACGTGCAGTTCACAAATGACACGCAGGGATGACTAATATGTGTGTGTGTGTGTGTGTGTCTGTGTGTGTGTGTGTGTGTGTGTGTGTGTGTGTGTGTGTGTGTGTGTGTGTGTGTGTGTGTGTGTGTGTGTGTGTGTGTGTGTTGATGGGTGCAGAGAGCAAGCTGTTGAATCCTCAGGTGTTGGACGTCTCTCTTCCTGAGTATTTCCCGAGCACCAAGAAGCCCAGAATGAGCCTCTGTAAGAGCAAGAGCGCCCCAGAAGAGAGCTACAGCCGAGGTAACCCCAGACCACCTCCTAACCCCAGACCACCTCCTAACCACCAGACCACCTCCTAACCCCAGCCACCACCTCCTAACCACCAGACCACCTCCAAACCCCAGACCACCTCCTAACCACCAGACCACCTCCTAACCCCAGACCACCACCTCCTAACCCCGGACCACCTCCTAACCCCAGACCACCACCTCCTAACCACCAGACCACCTCCTAACCCCAGACCACCACCTCCTAACCCCAGACCACCTCCTAACCACCAGACCACCTCCTAACCACCAGACCACCTCCTAACCCCAGACCTCCACCTCCTAACCCCGGACCACCTCCTAACCCCAGACCACCACCAGACCACCTCCTAACCCCAGACCAGCTCCTAAACCACCAGACCACCTCCTAACCACCAGACCACCTCCTAACCCCAGACCACCTCCTAAAACACTAGACCACCTCCTAAAACACTAGACCACCTCCTAAAACACCAGACCACCTCCTAACCCCAGACTCACCTCTCTCTCTCTCTCTCTCTCAGAACAAATGGTGATTGAAGTCTTGAAGAACAAACAAAGTATTGAAGGTAAGTACTTGAGTGCTTTAGAGTGTGTGTGTGTGTGTGTGTGTGTGCGGGTGTGTGTGTGTGTGTGCGTGCTCCTGGTTTGTGAAGCCACACACAGTTGTCCATCGAAGGCATGACCGAATCCTTTTGGGTGACTAAGCATGTGTGTGTGTGTGTGTGTGTCTCCAGAGTTCTGCCTCTCGTGCGGGAAAACAACAGCCGTGACCTTTCACCCCCTGTTTGAAGGAGGGCTGTGCCAGGCATGCAAGGTAGGCTCCTCCCACTCCCATCCAATATATAATCATGAAAGTGTCATGTCAGCGAATCACAGTCAGCCGTCAAGTTTACTGACCTCTGCTGCTTCTCTGTGTGTGTGAGTGTGTGTGTGTGCGTGTGTGTGTGCGTGTGTGTGTGTGTGTGTGTGCGTGTGTGTGTGTGTGTGTGTGCGTGTGTGTGTGCGTGTGTGTGTGTGTGTGTGCGTGTGCAGGATGTGTACCTGGAGATCTCCTACATGTATGATGACGACGGCTACCAGTCGTACTGCACCGTGTGCTGCGGCGGCCGCGAGGTCCTGCTCTGTGGAAACGCCAACTGTTGCAGGTACACACACACACACGCACGCACGCACGCACGCACACACGGGCCGGATTAAACAACGCAACGGGCCGTATGTGGCCCGCGGGCCGTGGTTTGCCCACCTCTGCTCTAGAATGATTCAAAAAGAAGAAATCTCCGGTAGGACGTTTGACACCGGCTAGCTTCAGAAAACCCAGCCTTGCCTTTCTTGCCACGGTGGTTAAGGAAAGATTAACTTGTCATCGGCCAAGATAAATGATTTCCCGGCCCGACGCCTGGCTTGTCCTGCTGCCTCTGGGAGACACGGAGCCCGCGGACGGCCGCTCCATGTCCCCCTTGCTGCTGCTGCTGCTGGGAGGACTTTGGACAGGAAAGGCAAACTGGAAGGGAAGGAATGTAAGCAGTGAGCGTCTTGCGGTGGCTGCAGACGCGTCCGAGCCTGAGCGCTAAGCCGGGCTTAGTCTAAACCAACGCGGCTCCGCGGCCCGCGTCACATTCAACAGACGCATGCGGTCGTTAGCGGAGGCTGCGGTTGCATCATGTGTGTGAGTCTGTGTGTGTGTGTGTGTGTGTGTGTGTGTGTGTGTGTGTGCGCGCGCGCGCGTGTGTGTGTGTGCACAACGCCAATAAAGATTTGCACGAGAGTGGCTGAGAGTGCAGCTGTCGCGCACATGGAACACAATTATTCCTCTTACAAGCGTTCCCTCGTTTCATCATTAACGTCATTAAAGGAGGAATGTGTGTGTGTGTGTGTTTTTGCCACACAGTTCTCACACGATGACACACTGAGCAAACTTTTAGAAACTCGAGGGAATGAAACTGACAAGATGACAGAGTAAACGGTAATGAAGAGAGACATGCAGAAACGAAGAGATAATCAAGACAGACGGACAGAGTGATGGAGCCGAGGAGAGAGGAGGCTGCAGGGGAGCTATCCTCCGTCCATTATGGATTCATCTATCAATTACTTCATCGATTAATCTAAGCGATAAACGTCCATCCAAAAACACAAAAAGAAATACATTTAATTCAGAATTCAGTACAACTTGCAGGTGAATTCAGACATTACTCCTCCCTTATACTTACTGTATATTACTAACTCCCTGTTTTTCGTTTGACCCACTCCTGTCCCGAGTTGCTGGTGCCAATCTGATCCGATCCGTAAAGAATCCGTAAAGAATCCGTTATTCTCTCGCTCCTTCTGTCAATTGCTCACTTCCTCACCCTTTTCCCTCCCTCTCCCACCCACGTCTCCCCCCCCCCCCGGGCTTCACTACTCCTACAAAGTCTCTGTCTGTCTGCCTGTCAGTCAGTAAGTCGATCAGTCTGTCCGCCTGTCTGTCTGTCTGTCTGTCTGTCAGTCCGTCTGTCTGCGTGCCTGTCTGTCTGCTTCTCCAACACCGAGCCAAGTGTTTGCGGGAGACAGGGTCCGGCGTCCTCAGACCTGCTGTACAACGGCCTGACCTGCTTACAAACTGCAGTGGCGATATAATAAGGCAATATAATATATATAGTGGATATATAACTTGATATTACTTGGATGACCAACAGCCTTCCTATAAACACAACAACAATGACGACGGACTGAATGAAAGAAAAGTAAAGACCAGAGCCCCCCAGCCCCCCCACCACCACCGTAAGACTACACCGGCATGAAGAAGTACGACATGCTACCATTCATCCTCTCTCTCTCTCTCTCTCTCTCTCCTGTCTCTCTCTCTCCCTGTCTCTCTCTCTCCCTGTCTCTCTCTCTCTCTCTCCCTGTCTCTCTCTCTCCCTGTCTCTCTCCCTGTCTCTCTCTCTCTCCCTGTCTCTCTCTCTCTCTCCCTGTCTCTTCTCTCTCCCTGTCCCGTCTCTCTCTCCTCCCTGCTCTCTCTCTGTCCCTGTCTCTATCTCTCCTCTCTCTCCCTGTCTCTCTCTCTTCCCTGTTCTCTATCTCTCCCCTGTCTCCCTGTCTCTCTCTCTCCCTGTCTCTTCTCCTCTCCCTGTCTCTCTCTCTCCCTGTCCTCTCTCTCTCGCCCTGTCTCTATCCCACTCTCCTCTCTCCCTGTCTCTCTCTTCTCCCTGGTCTCTATCGCTCTCTCTCTCTCCCCGCTTCTATCTCTCTCTCTCTCCCTGTCTCTCTCTCTCTCTCTCTCTCTCTCTCTGTCTCTCTCTCTCTCCCTGTCTCTCTCCCTGGTCTCTCTCTCTCCCTGTCTCTCTCTCTCTCCCTGTCTCTCTCTCTCCATTCTTCTGCCCGTCTTTCCATCTCTCCATCTGTCTCTCCCTGTCTCTCTCTCTCTCTCTCTCCCCTGTCTCTCTCTCTCTCCATTCTTCTGCCCGTCTGTCCATCTCCCCATCTGTCTCTCCCTGTCTCTCTCTCTCTCCCTGTCTCTCTCTCTCCATCCTTCTGCCCGTCTGTCCATCTCTCCCCTCATTTTTTCAGCGTGGAAAACAAAGTGAAAATATTTGGACAACTTGTGATGGTAGCAGTAGTGGTGCAGAGAGTGTGTGTGTGTGTGTGTGTATGTGTGTGTGTGTATGTGTGTACATTCTGTGTGTGTGTATATACTGTATGTGCATGTGTTGTGTGTTTATGTGTTCTGTGTGTGCGTGAGTGTGTGTTGTGTGTGTTTATGTGTTGTGTGTCTCTGTGTGTGTGTATGGTTTCTGTGTGTGTGTGTGTGTGTGTGTGTGTGTACATTCCGTGTGTGTGTGTGTGTGTGTGTACATTCTGTGTGTGTGTGTGTGTGTGTGTGTGTGTGTGTGTGTGTGTGTGTGTGTGTGTGTGTTCCTCACAGTAGCCGCCATGTCCTGGCTGTCCTCCATGATGCCAGAGTACTTGTTGGAGGGCATAGTGGTCACTGTAGACTGCTCTGCTGTGGGGCCCGTCTCCTTGTCGAACCTGCAACACACACACGACAGACCGCCGTCACACACGAGGAAGACCACCCTTACACACCGAGGAAGACCGGCCTTACACACCGAGGAAGACCAGCCTTACACACCGAGGAAGACCGGCTTCGGTGGAGACCGGTCTGCAGTCCCATCGTCCGGATATGAGAGCCCAGCCCAAGTAACAAACAAACAAACAAACAAACAAGACCCAACACAAGACATGTGTTGTCATGAAAACATGGTGGCCCAGTTACAAGGAAAACTCCCTCCTCGCGGGTTAACTGGTCCCATCGTTGCCATGCCAACTCAACACCCCTCACCACAGGGTCGTACTGGTTTCCAACACCATGTCCTAAGACGTGTTCAGAGGGTGTTTTCCAGCAGCTGTGCTGATGAGGAAGTAGACATTCTGGAGGCTCTTCCCTCTCCGGTCAACAGCAGCTGCTCCTCAACCCCCACGGAAGCCAACCAAGAGGTCGTTAACATCAGCCGATCGAGATGCTGGTGAGCAAACAGACTCGCTGCTCGGGAAGCTGGAAGCGTTGTTTAAGGGCTCTCGTATGTTTAAGGGCTCCCGGTGACTCGCTGACAACACACACGCGTGTGGGGCCGGTAATTAACTAAAACATAATTAGTTCACTGTATCCGTGCGTTGTTGCATCAACCGCTGTGAAACTATCGAGGAAATAAGCTGACAAATATACCGAAAAAACGACATCAACATCTCAAACTTCGAGTAAAATTCCATTCAATTCTTTCCAGTTATTTCCATAAAGTGGTGAGAATGTAGGATGTAGGATTACACATCTGCCAGCCTGGGCAGGCGTGTTCTGTCACGGCTCCGCTGGAGTCACACATGTGGACGGACCGGCTGTCGTGTGCACGTCAGGTATGTGAGGACGCGTCGACCCCGAGACACGATGCAGCAAGATGTGGCGTTACTGGCTGCTCTGCACGAACACTTGTGATTGGTTAGTTGCAGCACGCCACGCACGCGGCAGTAGGGTTATTGTACCGCTCTATTCATTAAGCTATCCATTATTTGATTTCCATCCACGAACGCGGACAATGCGTTTTGCCCCTTTGAATGGGTGCAAGAGATAAAGAAAGATAAGATAAGATCGAACTTTATTAATCCCGAAGGAAATTCTTGTGCCAGGTTGCGTAGCAATACAGTACAATAAAACAATAGAGAAATACACAGAATAATAAAAATAAACTAACAGACGGAGAGATGTAACGTAATGCGATACTTCAAGTAATGTACTAATCGTGTAATACCTGATGTAAGACAGAGTACAAACAGACCTTTTGTTGTCTGCTAAGTTAGCGTATTGTCGGACTTGTGAGGTGTTGGTTCTTGGTTCTTGCTCTTACATGCATCCTGATCGGTAGCAGACTACCTGCTGCAGACACAGTGTGCTGTTTAATCGGTTAGGGTTGGGGTTTAATCGGTAGGTGCTGACAGACTCCCCACCGTGATGGACAGGAACCCAGCCACAAAGTCATGATATCACAGCAGCGTACCAAAGGAGTGAGTTGAATAGAATAAATCAAATGTTACAAATAAAATAAATATATATAAAGATATTGTGTGGAGGTCGGCATCATCAAGATGTATACGCCAATGAATACATATCTTTAGAACACCTTTGACACCAGTTTAGCACGCACAAAATATTTATTTTTAAATGTATGCCACACAAGGGCCGAGGTCAAGGGTCACGCATGCACTGACACGCACAGACACACACCAGGTGCATCCTGCTGCCTTAAAGGGGAGAGCCCTAACCTCACAGCTCCACAAACTGGAGACAGCCACCACCGGACCCCAGCCAATGGGAACGCAGCAGAGTCAAATAGAAAGTGCAAAAATTTTACTAAAAAGCAAGCCTGAAACCAACCAACAGGCGAAGCTAACACCTGACTGCGACCCCCCAGTCCGACCGTCCTCATTATCCTGTCATTATCCTGTCATTATCTCACCCATTATCTCACCATAGGGCGATCTCACTGGAGGACATGCTGGTAGCTGTGATAACCACAACAACAAGACATGATTAACACACGAGGAAATGGTTGAGAGAGAGAGACAGAGAGTGGGTGAGACTGAGAGTGAGAGTGACAGAGAGAGAGACAATGACACGGGGAGAGGGAATGAGAGGGAGAGAGAGAGAGAGAGACACACAGAGAGAGAGAGAGAGAGAGAGAGAGAGAAAGAGACACAGAGAGAGAGCCATAGGAGGAGTCTATGAATGGGAGGCCCAGGCAGGGCCTGGGGGGGAGGGGGGGTCAAAGTTGTGTCTGGTAGCAGAGATTAGGGACCACATGGCACAAGGGGATTTTTGTTCTACTGTGTGTGTGTGAGTGTGTAAGTGTGTGTAAGTGTGTGTAAGTGTGTGTAAGTGTGCGTAAGTGTGCGTAAGTGTGTGTAAGTGTGTGTGTGCCTGCATGTGTGTTTTTGTGAGCATGTGCATGCACGCACGTGTGTGTGTGTGAGAGAGTGCTGTGTGTGTGTGTGTGTGTGTGTGTGTGTGTGAGAGAGTCTGTGTGTGTGTGTGTGTGTGTGTGTGTGTGTGTGTGTGTGTGTGTGTGTGTGTCTACCTACATTCCTGCTCCATAAAGAATCCAGCCAACTCTAGCAGGATGGCAGGCCTACTGGAGTAATACTATAGTACTACTACCCTCCATACTACAGTAATACTACAGCCTACTACCCTCCATACTACAGTAATACTACAGCCTACTACCCTCCATACTACAGTAGTACTACAGCCGACTACCCTCCATACTACAGTAATACTACAGCCTACTACCCTCCATACTACAGTAATACTACAGCCTACTACCCTCCATACTACAGTAATACTACAGCCTACTACCCTCCATACTACAGCCTACTACCCTCCATACTACAGTAGTACTACAGCCTACTACCCTCCATACTACAGTAATACTACAGCCTACTACCCTCCATACTACAGTAATACTACAGCCTACTACCCTCCATACTACAGTAATACTACAGCCTACTACCCTCCATACTACAGTAATACTACAGCCTACTACCCTCCATACTACAGTAATACTACAGCCTACTACAGTAATACTACAGCCTACTACCCTCCATACTACAGTAATACTACAGCCTACTACCCTCCATACTACAGCCTACTACCCTCCATACTACAGTAGTACTACAGCCTACTACCCTCCATACTACAGTAATACTACAGCCTACTACCCTCCATACTACAGTAATACTACAGCCTACTACCCTCCATACTACAGTAATACTACAGCCTACTACCCTCCATACTACAGTAATACTACAGCCTACTACCCTCCATACTACAGTAATACTACAGCCTACTACCCTCCATACTACAGTAATACTACAGCCTACTACCCTCCATACTACAGTAATACTACAGCCTACTACCCTCCATACTACAGTAATACTACAGCCTACTACCCTCCATACTACAGTAATACTACAGCCTACTACCCTCCATACTACAGTAATACTACAGCCTACTACCCTCCATACTACAGTAGTACTACAGCCGACTACCCTCCATACTACAGTAATACTACAGCCTACTACCCTCCATACTACAGTAATACTACAGCCTACTACAGTAATACTACAGCCTACTACCCTCCATACTACAGCCTACTACCCTCCATACTACAGTAGTACTGCAGCCGACTACCCTCCATACTACAGCCTACTACCCTCCATACTACAGTAGTACTACAGCCTACTACCCTCCATACTACAGTAATACTACAGCCTACTACCCTCCATACTACAGTAATACTACAGCCTACTACCCTCCATACTACAGTAATACTACAGCCTACTACCCTCCATACTACAGTAATACTACAGCCGACTACCCTCCATACTACAGGATATGCAGTGCGTAGGGTAGTGTGCCATCGTATGTATTTAGCTGTTGTTAACACAGAACCATGCATGTACAAGTACACGTGTACCACTCTGTGTTTTACCGTGTTGCCTTTTTGCGTCGTCTCTTTTTATGTTAATAGTTACATGTTGAGTATTTAATAAAGTAATGAAATACTTTGTTGTTTTCCGCATACCTGTGGAGTGCACCACAGGATGCATACCAGCCACTAGAGCACATATACTAATAAAGTATTCAAGTCCATTGAATAGAAACCCGGAGAATTGATTTCCATGCATTAGTAATGACGGTAATGACAGTAATGTCTCCGGGGGAAGGTATGTCTCCCTGGACTCTGTGGCTCGATGGGCCTCGACTTGAACTCTATTAGTTGTAAATTCTCAAATCAAAAAGCGCCGTGGTGCCGTCGTGTTGTGACAAGTCGACGTCTTTACAACCAGAACGACTAAATATGCATGTATTACATTAATGGCTATATAGCGAACACGGTCGCCTGAGAAACACAGAGATGGCCTGTCGCTTACTTTCAAGGTAAAGTCGACTTAAATAGTACTTTATACAAGAGTGAATACTAGTACTTTCTCCAGTGTTGCTGTAGCGAGGCTGTATACTACACGGTCAACAATATTTAATAAAACTTCATCTCAGACATATCATTATTATGTTGGGCCCCCAACTAAACCCAAACCTGAACCATCCGTCCTCCTAACACCTACCTACCCACCTAACCCCAACACAAACACTAACCCTGACACTAACACTAACCCTGACACTAACACTAACTAATACACATACTGACACTATATACTCCACTGTGTTGTTACGGTCGGATGTGTCCCCCGGAGGGCCTACCTGTCCTGGGGCCTATCTGTCCTGGGGCCTATCTGTCCTGGGGGGGCCTACCTGTCCTGGGGGGGGAGCGTCTACCTGTCCTGGGGGGGAGCGTCTACCTGTCCTGGGGGGGACTACCTGTCCTGGGGAGGGCGTCTACCTGTCCTGGGGGAGGGCGTCTACCTGTCCTGGGGGTCTACCTGTCCTGGGAGGGGGTCTACCTGTCCTGGGGGAGGTCTACCTGTCCTGGGGGAGGGCGTCTACCTGTCCTGGGGTCTACCTGTCCTGGGGGAGGGGGTCTACCTGTCCTGGGGGAGGGCGTCTACCTGTCCTGGGGGAGTCTACCTGTCCTGGGGGAGGGTCTACCTGTCCTGGGGGAGCTACTGAGAGGGTCTCCGAACTAGAGAAGCGACGCAGTGGTCTACTTCTGATTCTGCTG
>PIJE02001683.1:42773-55273 GCA_002895965.2 Coryphaenoides rupestris
GAGGGCGTCTACCTGTCCTGGGGGAGGGGGTCTACCTGTCCTGGGGGGGGGGGGTCTACCTGTCCTGGGGGAGGGGGTCTACCTGTCCTGGGGGAGAGGGTCTACCTGAGAGGGTCTCCGAACTAGAGAAGGACGCAGTGGTCTACTTCTGATTCTGCTGCTTACCTTCCCTCGACCCCTCTGCTAGAGAACACACACATTATAATATATAATATATAATATATATATGTATGTATATATATATGTATGTATGTATATATGTATGTAATATATATGTATAATATATATAATAACATATTACCTAAACCGACACATGCACGGAACTGAAAGTGCAAAGAAAAAAATAAAAATAAAATCAATAATAAGCCGTGTAGTTAATAAAAGTTGGTGCAAATAAAGAGAATAAAGTGTCAGAGCCGCAGCTCAGCTCCATGTGGCTGCAGGAGGTCCGCGGGTCCGAGACGTTAGGCCATCATAATAACATCACAATATCACTATGTTAACATAATAATATAATAACATAATAATATCAATATAATAACACAACTATAATAACATCATAACATCACCATAAAAACTTAACAATATAACTATAACAACATAACAATATCACTATTATAAAATAACAATATCACTATAATAACATCACTATAATAACATAATAACATCACTATAATACATATTATCACTTTACTATGACACCAGCACGGCGTCCTGCAGGGGGTCCGCTCTGGAGTCTGTTGTTTCTATCTCGTTGTCTCATTATTACATGTGAGAGGAGGAGGAGAGCGAGGAGGAACACTTACATAATAATCCTCCACGCTGGGCTCCTGTGCGAGGCTCTCCTGCTCCTCCTTGGTTAGACTCTCCTGCTCGTTGGCGAGGCGTCTCCTGGCTCCTGGGGCTCCTGCTGCTCCTGCTCCTCGGTGAGGCTCTCCTGCTGCTCCTGCTCCTCGGTGAGGCTCTCTGCTCTGAACTCTGAGAAGTCACCAAAGTCTCCAAAACTTTGTTCTGCGCGTCGCTGTGTTCCCTGGGGCTGCAGGACCTGTCCCAGCATGCTGTGGTGGTGCTGCTGCTGCAGGCGGAGCACGGAGCTGCTGAGGAGGAGGAGGAGGAGGAGGAGGTGAGGAGGGGAGGAGGAGGGTGCTGGGTGCTCTGCTGCTGAACCAGTGAGACAGAATGAGAGAGGAGGTGCTGCATGCGAGCTCACCTGGTGGTGGAGGGGGAGGAGCCATGATGGGGGAGGAGAAGGGGGAGGAGCCATGATGGAGGAGGGGGTGGTGTGGGGGAGGAGCCATGATGGAGGAGGGGGGGGGTGGGGGGGAGGAGAAGGGGGAGGAGCCATATTGGAGGAGGGGTGGGTGTGGGGGAGGAGCCATGATGGAGGAGGGGGTGGGTGTGGGGGAGGAGAAGGGGGAGGACCCATGGTGGAGGAGGGGGTGGGGGGGGAGGAGCCATGGTGGAGGAGGGGGGTTGTGGGAGGGAGCCATGAATGGAGGGGGTGGATGAGGAGGGGGAGGGGCCATGATGGAGGAGGTGGTGGGGGAGGAGCCATGATGGAGGAAAGGGGTGGGTGTGGGGGAGGAGCCATGATGGATCAGGAGGTGGGGAGGAGGGGGACGGAGCCATGATTGGAGGAGGAGGTGGTGGGGGTGGGGGATCCTTGAAGTTCAGTCGTGACCTTTAACCCTTGCTGTTGCTTTCATGGGCAGTTGTTAAATATAAGAGAAATAATATATAAAATAAAATAGCAACACAATAAATAAAACAAACAAGTTGCACAGCCTCCTAAATACTACAGTACAGGACATTTTACTCAGATAAAATATATCAAATAGAACAAAGCAGAATAGAATATAAAAAGAATAGGTTTGTAAAACATTAACAGAGCCTATATGGGTGTTATTTATTAATTCTTATTATATGGGTGTTACATTTAACATTTACATTTAGGGCATTTTGGCAGACGCTTTTTTATCCAAAGCGACTTTACAAAGAGTACATTTGTTGAAGGAGAGGCAGCAATATATCACTGTGGTTCCTGAAGATAAGAATAGAGCTGTTTTCGAGCATTCCTATTTACGAGACGAATAGAACGAGTTTCATAATTGCCAAGTTGCCTGCATAAGTAGCTGGGCAGGCGTGCAATTCTAAGCATGATACAACATCTGAGAACGAACAACAATACTAAGTGCCATTAGTAAGTGTTAAGACATATAAACACGCAGGTTAGTGCTGGGGGGGGTTATGTAGAATAAAAGATTATTATTATATGGGTGTTATTCTTAAATTATTATTATATGGTTGTTATAATACAATTATTATTATATGGGTGTTATTATTAAATTATTATTATATGGGTGTTATTATTAAATAGAAAGACAGTTGCGGGATGTGTTTTGCTGCGTCATAACTTAATAACTTAATAACTTAATAACTCAATAAGTCACTTATTGATGGTCTGTAGATCGTCGCCAGTGCGCATTCGCGCGTTTCATAGATCTGACGCATGCGCACTGGCGAACCCGGATGTAGTCTTTGTCAGCGGTCTGTTGTGCTGAGCTCCACTAGTATTCGTATTATTATTATTATTATTATTCGTATTATTATTATTATTGTCATCATCATCATATTATTGCAAACATGTTGCAGTTGCATTTTACTAAAGACGTTCTTCCAGATTCCGTCAGCAACGACTTCCAGAATCTGAACAAGTTAAACGAACAGGTAAATAATAATATTCATAATAATAATAATTATTACATCTGTTATTACACGTCATATGCAGCCTGGTTTATATGAGTTTGTTTGTTTGTTTGTTTGTTTGTTTGTTTATTTATTGACTTGTGTGACTGATCACGTGACCAGTTACTCTGACCTCTGAACTCTAGGAAATTAAACTCATTGATTTATTTATTTATTTATTTATTTATTGAATTAATAATAATAATAATAACAATGATTTATTGTTTTTGCTCCCCTCCACAGCAATTCATGAAATTGATAGAAATAATTTTTCAATTTCTACTGGAGCCTAAAATGGTAAGGGGGGTGTGTGTGTGGGTGTGGGTGTGGTGTGTGTGTGTGTGTGTGTGTGTGTGTGTGTGTGTGTGTGTGTGTGTGTGTGTGTGTGTGTGTGTGTGTGTGTGTGTGTGTGTGCCTGTGCCTGTGCCTGTGTGTGTATTCATCATTAATGATTGATATATGATATAATAAATAATGTGTGTGTGTGTTTCCAGTCTGAACGGTTCATGCAGCAGTTGAGTGAGTTTGCAGCGGAACATGGGATGAGTCCGGGGGCCGCTGAAGACCCTGATGAAGAGTATCCTGATGGTGCCACAAGGTGCACACACACACACACACACACACACACACACACACACACACACACACATATAATAATAATAACATGCACATGCACACACACACACACATGCACACACACACACACACACACACACACACGCACACACACACACACATTTACATTTATATTTAGGTCATTTGGCAGGCGCTTTTATTCAAAGTGACTTATAATGAGTACATTTAACACACACACACACACACACACACACACACACACACACACACACTGTCAAAACAATTCACCCCATGCTCCCTCTACAAGGTATACTGTGTTTATTAAATTATTAGGAGGGCACTTTTGAAATAATTTTGGGTAAATCAGCCCTCAGGAAAGTTTTCTTCCCAATACTTTTCCTTAGTATTCACAAAACTTGTACTTTTATTATTTTATTATTCTAATGTTTATTGCTCTATTTTTTATTACTCTATCGCTATGCTTATGTTGTTGGTATTTTGAGCAACCTCTGACACAGGAATTTCCTTCGGTGTTAATAAAGTTCCATCTTTATCATTTAATTGATCTGTTTCCATGGTGACGGTGCTGTTGCTTCGTCGCCAGGGGCCCTGAAGAAGTCACTGACGGCCCCTGCAGGTCAAAGAGGACCTCCTGACCCTGGGTAAGACCCCCGTCACGTGACCCCCAGCCGGCCAGCCAATCACAGGGCTCCTATCATTCATCATCAACATGGACTTTCCTGTGTGTGTGTGTTGTGTGTGTGTGTGTGTGTGTGTGTGTGTGTGTGTGTGTGTGTGTGTGTGTGTGTGTGTGTGTGTGTGTGTGTGTGTGTGTGTGTGTGTGTGTGTGTGTGTGTGTGTGTGTGGGGTGTTTCAGTTACACAGGATTAGGGGTGAGAGAGGGCAAGGGGGGGTCCGTCTCTGTTACTACATGTCCCAGAATATTGCCGTGTCAAATTCTTCAATCAAAAAAACATGAATTCTCACAATATTGGAAATGTGATCTTAATATATTGTGAGGTTTTCTGTCTCCCCCCGGAAATTCCTCAGGGTTGAATGAAGACAAGGCAGCACACTTCTCTAAACAGGTAAACTAACTTCCATTTTGTTATTTCATCAATAAAGCCGATGCTTTTAATGTCTAGAGAACAATGATGCAACGTGTGCTCCGGGCGCTGTTGTTGCCGTCACCATGTTTCCTTTGCAACAGGCAGTAGAATTATATATTAGTATTAAAAAAAACGGAAAAATATAAATGAGAAAGGGAAACGTACACAAACACACGGCAGCGCTCCGAACACGTTCATCGATCGTTGATCTGTATCTTGACGGATATTTCTTCCGAGCCAGAACGGCTTTTAGTTTAGACACGTGTCCTCCCGATGACCTGTACGGCCGAGCAGGAGATGCACAGCGACCATAAGTCTGCTCTTAAGTCACGCGCCTTCCTTCCTTCCTTCATGCTCGGGTGGTTCTCTGACGGCGGCCCGTCGTGTTTTCCAGTGGGGCGACCACAGCACAGTTCTGTCCCGGCGCGCCGTGGGCCAAACGCTGACGGTGAACCAGCTGGTGGACATGGAGTGGAAGTTTGGAGGTAGGAGCGGCGAGGAAACGGCACGGGGGGGCCATGTAGAGCCCATGGGAATTTTATGGCGAAGTGATATAGTTGATGGTATAGCGAGGTGATATAGTTGATGGTATAACGAGGTGATATGGATAGCCATGTGAAGGTGCAGGTGGGTGTGGGCTGGCAGGAAGGGGTTACACTGGGAGCCGGCGTGCGGTGTGGCCCGGCGGCGTGCCTCGACGTGCGGCCGCTTGATCGTTCGCCGGAAAGAACACGAGCGCCACCCGCCCCCTCCCGTTTCCATGGCGACCTCGGTGTAATTATATATGTTTTACCGTGTGTTTTCATCGCGTCTGTGTCCTTTGTTGCATCTTGTTGTGTAGCCCACTTAGGTTTGACTCGCGAGGGATTTACACGCAACTAATGAGCACTACGACGACATATAAACACATAAAACATCCATAAAAAAAAGCAGCTTAGAGAGAGAGGGTATCGATGTGAGGATATGGAACAGGAGGGTGCTGCTGTCGCCCGGATGCGGAGGCCGGACGGCGTGCGAGACGATCGGGCCGCGCTGCCGTTGGAGGGCTGCCTGGTCGTAGACATGCTAATACCGGCCGCCAGACGACTAGTCTGCACACGCCCGTCCGGCAGCTCTGCAGCGCGTGGACCTATTGTTCCGGAGTGCCGGGCCGTCATCGTTCACCTCACCGACTGCATTTACATGCAAACGTGTGTCAAGACGGACCCGCGCACTATCTCTCTCTCTCTCTCTCTCTCTCTCTCTCTCTCTCTCTCTCTCTCTCTCTCTCTCTCTCTCTCTCTCTCTCTCTCTCTCTCTCTCTTCCCCCCCCCCCCCCCCCCCAGAGCATTAGCATGCAAGGCTCGCATTGCTAATGCTCTGGGAGAGAGAGTCACTCGTGAGTCACTGGAGTATGAAGTGTCTTCTTTGAGATGCACGTGTGAATATAAACTGCCAGGCCTGAACCGGGTCCTCGCCAGCTTCTGCTCCAAGTTTGAACCGAGTGGAAACAAAATGGCTGCCTTGTTGTGGTCGACCTGCTAGCGGTCGTGTGGGGAACCGAGATTGATGGGGAGAAAAAAAAACATGAATGACAGACACACACACACACACACACACACACACACACACACACACACCAGACAAAGGTGTGTTTTTCGAGGTGTTGATGTGCTCTGACCTGCTCCACAGTGACGGTGGGAACCAGTGAGGTTCAGAAAGTCGGCAACATCTCCCTACAGGTACGTTTGGGACAGAGTTTTTTCACTGAAAATGAAAATTGTGTTGTGAAAATGATCATTCCCACTAATCGTGAAATCCTATCACAATCTGTCAAAAGAATCGTGATTTTTTTTTTTTACCGTATTATTCAGTCCTACACTCTGTGGTAACCACTTCCATGCACATGTGCACACGCACTTTCTCTTGCTCGCTCTCTCTTTCTCTCTCTCTGTCTCTCTGTACTCACACACGTGCACACACACTTTCTCTTGCTCGCTCTCTCTTCTCTCTCTCTCTCTCTCTCTCTCTCTCTCTCTCTCTCTCTCTCTCTGTCTCTCTGTACTCACGCACATGCACACACACTTTCTCTTGCTCTCTCTCGCTTTCTCTCTCTCTCTGTCTCTGTACTCACACACGTGCACACACACTTTCTCTTGCTCTCTCTCGCTTTCTCTCTCTCTCTCTGTCTCTCTGTACTCACACACACACACACACACACACACACACACACACACACACACACACACACACACACACACACACACACACACACAACGGTTAGGTAACGTTAGACTTGTGTCTTCACATCCTGTCTCAGCTGAAGCTGGTTCTGCGAAAGGGAGGTTCCACCGAAAACGTCTACATGGGTGAGTGGACGTCCACGGGCCCTGGTGGGGTCAGGGGTCTCCTCAGCATCAGCCCCTCAGGAGACAATCGGTCGCACGTTCATTTGGCAGCAGCCAGATTGCATATTGTGAAAATGTTGTAATGAAATGGACATCATGGAAAACATTCTGGAATGCTATGTGTCATATTCAACATAGACGTATCTCTTACACACACACACCTCACAATCTAGCTATCGACTATTATTATACTACAATATTATAATATTATATATGTGTATTATTAATTACTGGGTGTGGCTTACGTGATTATATATACATTGTAGAATTGTATAATAGAATAAATATTTAGTTTGTTTTGCTGGACCGTATTTCAGTGTAAAACTAATATAACTAATATGTTTCTGCTTTTCTTTTTCTCCAGAGTTGACACTTCCTCAGTTTTACAACTTCCTGCACGAGCTGGAGCGAGCTAAGACTAGCATGGACTGCTTTAGCTGAGTGTGTGTGTGTGTGTGTGTGTGTGTGTGTGTGTGTGTGTGTGTGTGTGTGTGTGTGTGTGTGTGTGTGTGTGTGTGTGTGTGTGTGTGTGTGTGTGTGTGTGTGTGTGAGAGAGACACACACATCTATGTTGAATTTGAGATATCACATTTCATTCAGTTTTCCATGATGTCAATTTGTAATCTTCACAATATGTTTTTAATATGAATATGAACAGTAATAAATTAAGTTGATCAGAGTTATCGCGGTCGTTGTCTGTGTAAGTCTACTCTCAGATGATGCAATGAGCCCGAGCAATCTGTGTACTTGTCTTGCCGTCTGTTCATGGACTGGCTGGCTGGCTGGCTGTCGTTGTGCCCAACCTCGTGTGCTCGGTTCAGGCAGGACGTGTCAGAAGTTACCACAGGAAGAACCAGCTTGTGACGGCCGAGTGTTCGTATCGACCCCTGCTTGTGAAGCAGAACTCGGGGGGGGGGGGGGAGGGGGGGAGGAACAAAACGTTGTGTTGTTCGCCCACTGATGTTGAGCTGGGGTTAGACCTGGGTTAGTGTTACCTTGCTGATGGTGTGTTCTTGTAGTCATGTTGAAACCATATTACTCACGCAAAGGCTTTGCTCAGGGACACCTCCACACTTAGCTAGGAGGGGGAGCAGGTAGGGTTAGGTGGTGTCTTGCTCAGGGACACCTCCACACTTAGCTAGGAGGGGGAGCAGGTAGGGTTGGGTGGTGTCTTGCTCAGGGACACCTCCACACTTAGCTAGGAGGAGCAGGTAGGGTTAGGTGGTGTCTTGCTCAGGGACACCTCCACACTTAGCTAGGAGGGGGAGCAGGTAGGGTTAGGTGGTGTCTTGCTCAGGGACACCTTCACACTTAGCTAGGAGGAGCAGGTAGGGTTAGGTGGTGTCTTGCTCAGGGACACCTCTCACACTTAGCTAGGAGGAGCAGGGGGTTAGGTTGGTGGTCTTGCTCAGGGACACCTTCCACACTTAAGCTAGGGGGAGCAGGTATTAGGCGTTAGGTTGTGTCTTGCTCAGCGGACACCTCCACACTTAGCTAGGAGGAGCAGGTAGGGTTAGGTGGTGTCTTTGCTCAGGGACACCTCCACACTTAGCTGGTGAGCAGGTAGTCTTAGTGTGGTGTCTGCTCAGGAACACCTCCACACTTTAGCTAGTGAGGGGAAGCAGGGTAGGGTTAGGTGGTGTTCTTGCCTCAGGGACACCTCCACACTTAGCTTAGGAGGAGGCAGGTAGGGTAGGTGGTGTCTTTCTCAGGACACCTCCACACTTTAAGCTTAGGAGGAGCAGGCTAGGGTTAAGGTGGTGTCTTGCTCAGGGACACCTCCACACTTAGCTAGGGGAGGCAGGTACCTCCTGAGCCACTGCCATTTGAAATAAGTGATTTTTTTTAGTTTTTTATTAAAGTAAGTAGGTCATCTTATTCCAGTTGGCCACTGGGAAAGGCATTTGTGAGCTCACATGGCCCATTATCATATGACAGGTAAAGCCCTTTAAGACTGTAACTGATAAAGTGCTATTCAAATAAAATTGACATGAAGATTAGTGTGTTAATGCTGTGGTTCACTATAGGTGGCTAACTTCTCGATTAACATCTCAATGATAATGCAATATCACTTCAAATCACCTCTCACCACATGATTCCTCATGATTGGGGGGAGGAACAAAACGTTGTGTTGTTACCCCACTGATGTTGAGCTGGGGTTAGACCTGGGTTAGACCTGGGTTAGTGTTACCTTGCTGATGGTGTGTTCTTGTAGTCTTGTGTGTTGAAACCATATTACTCACTCACGCAAAGTCTTTGCTCAGGGACACCTCCACACTTAGCTAGGAGGAGCAGGTAGGGTTAGGTGGTGTCTTGCTCAGGGACACCTCCACACTTAGCTAGGAGGAGCAGGTAGGGTTAGGTGGTGTCTTGCTCAGGGACACCTCCACACTTAGCTAGGAGGAGCAGGTAGGGTTAGGTGGTGTCTTGCTCAGGGACACCTCCACACTTAGCTAGGGGAGGCAGGTACCTCCTGAGCCACTACCATTTGAAATAAGTGATTTTTTTAGTTTTTTATTAAAGTAAGTAGGTCATCTCATTCCAGTTGGCCACTGGGAAAGGCATTTGTGAGCTCACATGGGCCATTATCATATGACAGGTAAAGCCCTTTAAGACTGTAACTGATAAAGTGCTATTCAAATAAAATTGACATGAAGATTAGTGTGTTAATGCTGTGGTTCACTATAGGCGGCTAACTTCTCGATTAACATCTCAATGATAATGCAATATCACTTCAAATCACCTCTCACCACATGATTACCCTCATGTGTACAGCTGGTTTATTCAGGTTTGCTCTCTATTGTCTCAAACCTGTCTGCCTCGACCCAACCGTCGGCTTTCTGAACAATATAACTTTCAGTAAAGCTTTCCTGACAGGAACTACAGTACGTGGTTTGAGGAGGTCGTGGGCCTTGTGGTTGACTACAGGTGGAGCTGCTCTGTGGGCGGAGGCCGGGGTATTAAATGTCAGGTATGACATCGGAACGAGTGCTAGACATGCATCACCCTCGGTGCTTAGTGTCAGAGCCAACCACCCCCTCTGTGTTGAGTTCTACTCTGTGGGCTGCCAACTGCTGAGTTCTCCTGCCGAGTTCTGCCCTCCAGGACTCTGCCAGTTAACCCTTGACTCACGACTCCTCTCTCTCTCTCCCCTCTCTCCCTACCTCTCTCTCCTCCCCCCCTCTCCTCTCCTCTCTCTCTCTCTCTCTCTCTCTCTCTCTCTCTCCCTCTCTCCCCCTCTCTCTCTCTCTCTCCTCTCTCTCTCCCTCTCCCTCTCTCTCTCTCTCTCTCTCTCTCTCTCTCTCTCTCTCTCTCTCTCTCTCTCTCTCCTCTCTCTCTCTCTCTCTCTCTCTCTCCCCCTCTCTCTCTCTCTCTCTCTCTCTCTCTCTCTCTCCCCCTCTCTCTCTCTCTCTCTCTCTCTCCCTCCTCTCTCTCTCTCTGTCTCCCTCTCTCTCTCTCTCTCTCTCTCACACTACCTTCTCATGACGTTCTCTCAATGCTCTCTTGCTCAGTTGAAATGAAAAGATGTCCGAAGGTGTTCCTCTTTATCGTCAGCCGTTGTTGCCGCGGGTTACCGAGTCCTGAGGACCTGAAACTAAAAGTGGAAATGGGGAGCAGAGCTGTAGACGCTAGAGCCGTTCATCAAAATGGAACATTCAGCCAGTAGCCTGAGAAACCACAAACTGGCGCCAGTTTGTAATAAACTTCCTTTCCATAAATCTTGCGGAGGCTGTGAGTGACATAAATCACACAAATGAATGTGTTTATGTGTCACCTGTCTCCCACGTCTCCATCTGAGCCCGGAGCGTTCTGCTCACGAGGGTTCAGACACAACTTCCTGACTCTGACTTATAATCTGGATTTAAATGTTTCATGATGTTTTCTTGACCAAAGTAAGGGTTCCATTCCACGCACTCCCACATAGACGTGAGGGAAAAAATAGATGAACAAATCAAATATGCATTATGGAACGCAGGACACGACTGACGATTACAAAGTGATTAAAACAAAGCATGAAAAACGGGAAATGAATTACTCACGACACTTAAATTGTGACTGTGTCATCTATTGTTTATTCTACATTTATATATTGCTTATTTAATGCGCTGTAACTGATCCGTTTGTCCAGCTTTCTGTCCATTGTTGCAGTTAGAGCTCCAAGCTGAGGCCAGTGTGAGTTTGGCCTCGTGGCCGTCGGGGGTTCAGGTTCCGTTCAAACGTTTTCTGATCGAAGCGTAAAGAAGAAGTTAAGAACTGTTGACCCCTATCCGGGAAATCTGTCTCCTTACAGGGAACTCCAACGGCTTCCTGGCTAATAATTTAAAGAAGAGTAAACAGTTCGTCCAGTGTGTGTGTGTGTGTGTGTGTACGTGTGTGCGCGTGCATGCCTGCATGTGTGTGTGCGTGCGTGCATGTGTATGTGTATGTGTGTGTGTACGTTTCTTACGTGTGTGTGTGTGTGTGCGTGTGTGCGTGCATGTGTGTGTATGTGCCTCCTCCAGTAGCATGTAGCCTAGCCTCCTGCAGTAGCATGTAGCCTAGCCTCCCCCAGTAGCATGTAGCCTAGCCTCCTCCAGTAGCATGTAGCCTAGCCTCCTGCAGTAGCATGTAGCCTAGCCTCCTCCAGTAGCATGTAGCCTAGCCTCCTCCAGTAGCATGTAGCCTAGCCTCCTGCAGCATGTGGGCTAGCCTCCTCCAGTAGCACGTAGCCTAGCCCCCTGCAGTAGCATGTAGCCTAGCCACCTCCAGTAGCATGTAGCCTAGCAATGTCCATGCCTCTTCATTACATGTATTATCACATGTATTTTATACTGTATTCTCTGTACATTTTCATGTGCTATATACCGTATAATGTGCATTATAGATATTTTCTAATGTATTTTTCTCTCTATTCTATATTTCTATATTTCCATCTATATTTCAAGAATTTCCTTCGGGATTAATAAAGTTCTATTCTATTCTATTCTATCGTATATTTCCTATTATTATTATGAGCCACACTGAGGCCATAACATTCCCCGGGTCTCCAGCCACGTCTCAGGAGACAACAGGACGTAGCTTCCTCTCGGCACAGGAGGCGTACCTGGTAACAGGTAACAGGGAGGACCGCCGTAGGGGACAGCCGACAGGCCCCAGAGTTAGTGAGGCCCCAGGAGGGTCTGGTGTTGACATGTGGACGAGGGGTGGGGGGTCTCCTATCAGTCTGTCTGCACCTCTTTCTCTCTCTCACTTCCTCTCTATCTACCTCTCTCTCTCTCACTTCCTCTCTATCTACCTCTCTCTCTCTCTCTCCCTCTCTCACTGTCTCTCTATCTACCTCTCTCTCTCTCTCTCCCTATCTCACTGCCTCTATCTACCTCTCTCTCTCTCTCTCTCTCTCTCTCTCTCTCTCTCTCTCCCTCTCTCTCTCTCTCTCTCTCACTGCCTCTCTATCTACCTCTCTCTCTCCCTCTCTCTCTCTCACTGCCTCTCCATCTACCTCTCTCTCTCCCTCTCTCTCTCTCACTGCCTCTCTATATACCTCTCTCTCTCCCTCTCTCTCTGCCTCTCTCTCTCTACCTCTCCCTCTCTCTCTCTCTCTCTCTCTCTCTCTCTCTCTCTCCTCTCTCTCTCTCTCTCTCTCTCCTCTCTCTCTCTCTCTCTCTCCTCTCCTCTCTCTCTCTCCCCTCTCTCTCTTCTCTCC
>PIJE02001683.1:60273-71976 GCA_002895965.2 Coryphaenoides rupestris
AGGAGGCGGTCCATATTCACATCATTTGTAAGAAGGTGATTAAATAGATAGACCTGCTAAAGGCTGCTCTGAACTCCAGAGGATGGTTGTGTCTCTAGCAGAGAGTTTGGGTTCTTCTCCATCAGGCTCAGAGGAGAGTCTGCTTCTGTTCAGCCTGGAACCGGACCGGCTGGCGGCTGGAGGAGCAGCTTCTAGGGTGTGCGGCTCTAGGCGACTGCAGCTTGTTCTCACACTTCCTGATCGGGGCGTCCCGTCGTGTGTGTGTGTATGTGTGTGTGTGTGTGTGTGTATGTGTGTGTGTGTGTGTGTGTGTGTGCGCGCGTGCAGGGACCGCATCCACCACCAGGGCGCTGCAGGTGGGGGGTCTGGGGTTCTTGGGTCCGGGGTCCTGGAGTCCTGGGGCGTGCTGTGCGCTCCGGACTCCAACAGGTGCGCCGTGCGGCTCCACCTGCAGGTCTACCTGAGGGGGGGGGGGGGGGGGGGGGAGACACCTCGTGATCTGGTCCGGCTGGGGGGTCTCCGGGTCTCCGGTTCTCCTTTTGGCTTCTCTTCCTCCTCATCGTGTCCGGAGTGTCTTTTTTATCGCCTTCTCCTCATCCTTCTCCTCCTCCTCCTTCTCAGACCAACATCGGGACAATTAAGGAGCTGCTAATTAGGACAAAGCATCTCATTATTACTCCCCACCCTCCCTCCCTCCCTCCTCTCACCTCCGACAGGTGGGGAGGAGGAGGAGGAGGAGGAGAGCTTTGGGACAGCAGCCCCTCCACCCGCTGATCTCCTTTTCCTTCTCCAGCGGAGGAGGAGGAAGAGGAGGAGGAGGAAGAGGAGGAGGCGGTGACGGAGATCCCCGCGGGACAGCCCGACCAGCCCCTCTGTTAACAGGTGTGTGAGAGTGAGAGTGTGTGTGTGTGTGGTGTGTGAGAGAGGGTGCACCGCACACACTCTCACACACTCACACACACCCTGCTCTGTAGCGCCGCCTCATTGTTCTCGTTGAGCGGAGATGGAAGCAAAGCTGTAATGTGATTATAATTTAAAACACGGACGTTTGGTGTGTTTTGGTTTTGATTTTATTTTGTTTCTTTTGGCTCTTCGGTCGAGGAGGACCGGCAGCTGGACGCGGGATTCGAACCTGCGGCCACCCGAAGTGTCTTCATCATCATCATCATCATCATCATCACCTGGACGGGACCGGACCGAGTGGGACACGTTGGTCTTCAGTTAATTAATTAGACTTCATCATGACGGAGAGGAGGGCGGACGGCTTGGACACCCCGGGTCCCGACACCCCGGGGTCCGAGGTCGGGGTCGAGGTCGGGGTCCAGATGTTTCAGGACTGGTGCCTCCGGACCTACGGAGACTCCGGCAAAACGAAGACCGTCACCCGCCGCAAATACAACAAGATCATCCAGACCCTCTGGGACCTGAACCAGGACCAGGACCCGGACCATGACCCGGACCAGGACCACCCGCGGGACCAGCGCCCCCCCGCCGAGCACAACATCAACATCACCGCCAAGTTTAGATTCTGGGTCAAGTCGAAGGGCTTCCAGGTGGGCTCCCTGCTGCCGGGGGACGGGGCCCCTGGTGGGGGGCCCCCGGCAGACAGGCAGGTGCTCTTCGTCCCCGTCAAGACTGCTCCGGTGAGTGCTCCTTCCTCTTCCTCATCCTCATCCTCTTCCTCTTTCACTTTGAGCTTTAAAGGGGCCCCAGTAGTTCCACTTTAAAGGGGCCCCAGTAGTTCCACTTTAATGGGGCCCTAGGAGAGCAGCAGGTGGGGGCGTGGCTAGCCATTACAAGCAAGGGTCACACTTGTCACGTGACTAAAAGTGTCCGTTGTGACGAAGTGACATCACAAGTGGGAGTGTCCACATGTACAGTGTGCTGACCTCATCAGACCAACAGCCGTGTGTGTGTATCATGTATTTTAAAACTATTATTTTATATTATACTATAACACTGTTGACACATTTGTACTATTTGTCATTTGGCAAAGTGCAGGCAATTCATCTGAGCCTATAGATCACCTATTTGATATTGCCTCGTATTAGTAATGTCTATTTTTCTACCAATTCCTCACCAACATATTCATAGCCCTGCGTATTATTTAGTTTGTTCGTGTCGATGGAGAAACAGTCAAAGATGCGTTGGAAGAAAGGTTGAGTTGACAGAAGAAACTCTGAGGCCACAAACACACACCCTTGTTGTCTTGTTGTCTTGTTGTCTCGTTGCCTACAAACCAAACCACACCAGGACCCCGGGAGAGGAGCACAGTCAGCATTATGATCAAATACATCGATTATCGCTTACATATTTTAAATATAATAATTAATTTCGCTTTTGTGCCAGAACTGAATCTATTTACAGGCTGCTCATACAAACTCAGATATCAGTTTCGCAAAGTTAAGTCGTCTCCTTCGGGGAGAGAGAACACACACACACACTGCCAGGGTTGTGGGTTCTATTCTCTAGCCGGGTGGAGCTAGACAGTACTACTGCCAGGGTTGTGGGTTCTATTCCTTAGCTGGGTGGAGCTAGACAGTACTACTGCCAGGGTTGTGGGTTATATTCCTTAGCTGGGTGGAGCTAGACAGTACTACTGCCAGGGTTGTGGGTTCTATTCCTTAGCTGGGTGGAGCTAGACAGTACTACTGCCAGGGTTGTGGGTTCTATTCCTTAGCTGGGTGGAGCTAGACAGTGCTACTGCCAGGGTTGTGGGTTCTATTCCTTAGCTGGGTGGAGCTAGACAGTGCTACTGCCAGGGTTGTGGGTTCTATTCCTTAGCTGGGTGGAGCTAGACAGTACTACTGCCAGGGTTGTGGGTTCTATTCCTTAGCTGGGTGGAGCTAGACAGTACTACTGCCAGGGTTGTGGGTTCTATTCCTTAGCTGGGTGGAGCTAGACAGTAGTACTGCCAGGGTCATGGGTTCTGTTCTTTTGCTCTGTGAAGTTTGCCAGATAATTGTGATTTCAGGAGATGAAAATTGAACAGTTTTTTGGTTTCTGATTCGACGTGATCCTTACTTGTGTTTGTGTTGAGATGTCCCTGTTTTAACAAGCCTCTGTTTTAATGACACAGGATGGAGAACTAAATAGAGACGGGTCGTGAAGCCTGGTTTGCGTTGAATGTGGCAAAACTTCATCGTGGTAACCCGTCGACTTTGCTCAATCAATCTGGCTTTGTGAAGAACGTCACGCAAGGTTCTACCGAATCAGAACAGCTGTGGGCGCGGAGGCACCGTTTTGTGTCTCATCAGAATGAATATTCACACTCTATCTACTTTAGCGAAGGTACAGATGTGCAGATACAGTCCATGGGTGTCGACTTGTCAACACGACCACTCCTTAAAACGCACACCCATAATGTGGGCTTGACTTAAATGTTAAGGACCCCCTCAGAAGTTTGACCTTAAAGTTGTCTGTTGGCGCTCAGAGCGTTGAGCGTTCTGCCACCCTGAGCGCTCAGCAGGGCTGAGGAGGCAGTGCTGGCCTCGGGGAGGAAGTGGTGAGTGAGTCCTCCACTATAAATAGCGGGTCGTGAGACGCTGGAGTCAACTCCATGTGATAACCACTTCCCCCCCCCAAGCCCCCCAGACAGTTTGTAACTGTAGAGACACACTGGCTGTCCCATGCATCTGATGCTAAAGGGACTAGTGTGGATGTCGTCGTCGACAGACGCCATTACAACAAACTTAATGAACTAAACATGTTTGTAAAATATATTTTATATCTCCAGCCCTCCCATTCCTCTGGTATTTCATGTCAAGTATCGGTGTAGGACATGATCACAGTTTGTTTTCCTGTCATGTAACACAAATGGACATTGTGAATAGTGTGTGCTGGCTGGCTTAAGCAGCCTCACCTGCCCCGAGTCAGGCTGCTGAGGGTCTGGGGTGGGCGGGGCTTCACACCTGTGGTGCAGGTGGCCAATCAAGGCCCACAGGATAAACCAGCCACCACCACCACACACTCCACTAATACACACTGAATGAAAGCATTACATCAAAATGCTTTCTGATTAGTATTTTGATAAGATATGTAAGTCGTGTGAGGTGCAGTGAGCCAGTGGTAACCTGGACATCTGTGTGTGTATGTGTGTGTGCATGTGTGTGTGTGCATGTGCATGTGTGTGTGTGTTCGGTGGGTTCATCTGTCGGTCATCAGGTGGAGGTTTAAGTAAACACACAAGAACACAAGCGGTCTAAACTCCATCCTCCACCCTCAACACACACACACACACACACACTCTGCAGGACGGTCCTGAACCGACCAGAGGTGGGTTGGGGCCGCTCAGCCATCAGAACCGTGTTGCTAACTGCTAACTGCTAACTGCTGCTAGCCTGCGATTGAACAATAATAATATGAACAACAATAATAATAATAATCATATGCATACGTACATAATGTGTGTGTGTGCATGTGCGTGTGTGTGTGTGTGTGTGCGTGTGTGAGTGCGTGTGTGTGCATTATGTGGCAGTTAGATCTGAGAAGCGTTTTCCAGAAGTTTAAATCCTGGGACGCCTCAAGAGTCATTATTTAGCAACTGGACGCCTGGACGTGTTCTGATTGGTAGAGGTGTGACAGGGCGTCGTGGGCATGTGATTGGCTGCCAGGCAGGAGCTATAATATCCCAGAGTTCAGCTGGGGTCAAGCTACCGTTGCAGAAGATGGAGACACTGAGACGTGAAGACCAGACACACACGCACACACAGACACAGACACACACCCATCACACACACACACACACACGCACACACACTAGACCAGATGTGAGGGCAGCCGTGCGCCCACCTCCCCCATTGCATCCTGTGGTCGCCATGGTGACTGGCTTCTCTGGGCCCCGTTAGCGAGATGAAATCAGCAGCAGCCTTAATTAGGCTGCGGGCGCCTGAGTCTCCGTCTCTCCTCGTGGCCCCGTGACCCGGCCTCACCTGGACAACAGGCAGAGCCCACACACCTGCGAGGGGCGGCCATGTTGGAGCTAACCAACTGTGACTTACAGTATCTGCTGCTTATCTCTTTAGCTTCCTTTGAACGGAACATAGTTTAAGTCTCTTAACGGCGTGTATATATATATATATATATATTATCATAAAACGACGTACAACTGACGTTCACACTTCGTCTTTTAAACAAAGACGCTTGATCAAACAATGTCCCTGAGTATGATAAGATAAGATAGAACTTTATTAATTCTTGTGCCAGGTTGCATAGCAATACAGTACAATAAAACAATAGAGAAATACACAGAATAATAAAAATAAACTTAAAGATTTACAAATGTACAGTCAAAATATACAAATATACAAATATATAGGCAAGATAAGATATTCAGGCGGCGAAAACAATTTGGCATAATTGAAGTGTAATTAGTGGTGTCCTCACAGTCCTACAGATTGTCTCCGAGGACGTGAATGACAGCGCAACTCAACACAAGTCAGTCATTCACGAAGCGTCTGCAACAGAAGAACGAACACGAACTATTTTATCAGCGACCGGACGCAGGCGCACAGGTGATGGACGAGCCCAGCTGTGTGCAGCCGAGGCGACGTGTCGGGGCGCCGGTCGCAGATAAGACGCGTTCACATGTTTGTAACTGACGACAACTATCTGTCCATCTCGCGCTGCCGCTGCCTCACCGTGAGGCGTCATGGCTGCTCTGCTGTCTCCTACTTCCTCTCAACGTGTGGCCGGGGCTTCGGGTCGGAGGCCTTATCGTGCTGCCTCGTCATCTCCTCTTCCTCTTCCTCTTCCTCCTCCTCCTCCCCTCACTGCCTCCCCTCCACCGAGATGAGCGCGATGGAGAGGGAGGGGGAAGGCAGGGCACGGGTGGGTGAGGGGTCCTTGGTGCAGAGACAAAGCAGAAGCGTTCTTGCGGGGTGGGTGGTGGTGGGGGGTGGTTGGCCGTGCGGCTCCACCTGCAGTCTACCTGAGGGGTAGGGGGCGGGAGGGGGCAGACAACCTCGTGATCTGCGTCCGGCTGGGGGGCTCCGGGTCTCCGGTTCTTCCTTTTGGCTTCTCTTCCTCCTCATCGTGTCCGGAGTGTCTTTTTTATCGCCTATCTCTCTCATCCTTCTCCTTCCCCTCCTTCTACAGACCAACATGCGGGACAATTAAGGAGCTGCTTAATTAGGACAAAGCATCTCATTATACTCCCCACCCCCTCCCTCCCTCCTCTCACCTCCGACAGGTGGGGAGGAGGAGGAGGAGGAGGAAGAGCTTTGGCACAGCAGACGCCCCTCCAACCCGCTGATCTCCTTTTTCCTTCTCCAGCGAGGAGGAGGAAGAGGAGGAGGAGGAAGGAGGAGGACGGCGGGTGACGGCAGATCCCCGCGGGAACATCCCGACCAGCCCCCCTGTTTAACAGGTGTCGTGTGAGAGTGCAAGAGTGTGTGTGGTTGTGTGCTGAGTGTGAGTGTGGTGTGCAGAGAGAGGTGCTACCGCACACACTCTCACACACGTCACACAACACCCTGCTCATGCTAGCGCCGCCTCATTTGTTCTCGTTGAGCGGGAGATTAAGCAAAGCTGTAATGTGATTATAATTAAAACACGGACGTTTGGTGTGTTTTGGTTTTGATTTTATTTTGTTCTTTTGCTCTTCGCGTCGCGAGGAGGACCCGGCAGGCTGGACGCGGCATTCGAAGCCTGCGGCCACCCCGAAGTGTCTTACATCATCATCATCATCATCATCATCATCACCTGGACGCGGACCGGACCGAGTGGACACGTTGGTCTTCAGTTAATTAAATTAACTTCATCATGACGGAGAGAGGGCGGGACGGCTTGGACACCCCGGGTGCCCACACCCCGGGATCCGCAGGTCGGGGTCGGGGTCGGGGTCCAGATGTTCAGGACTGTGTGCCTCCGACCTACGGAGACTGCCGGCAAAACGAAGACCGTTCACCCGCCGCAAATACAACAAGATCATCCAGACCCTCTGGGACCTGAACCAGCGACCAGGACCCGCGACCATGAAACCCCGCGACCAGGACCAACCCGCGCGGACCAGGCGCCCCCCCGCGAGCACAACTATCGAACATCACGCCAGTTTAGATTCTGTGTCAAATCGAAGGGGCTCCAGTGGGCTGCCCTGCTGCCGGGGGACGGCGAGGCCCCTGCGTGGGGGCCCCCGGCAGACAGGCAGGCTGCTCTTCGTCCCCGTCAGAGACTGCTCCGTGAGTGCTCCTTCCTCTTCCTCATCCTATCCTCTTCCTCTTCACTTTGAGCTTTAAAGGGGCCCCAGTAGTTTTCCACTTTAAAGGGGCCCCAGTAGTCCACTTTAATGGGCCCTAGGAGAGCAGCAGGTGGCGTGGACTTAGCCATTACCAAGCAAGGGTCCACACTTGTCACGTGCACTAAAAGTGCTCCGTTGTGACGATCAGTGAACATCCACAAGTGGAGGTCCACATGTACAGTGCTGCTGACCTCATCAGACCAACAGCCGTGTGTTGTGTCATCATGTAATTTTTAAAAACATTATTTTAATTTATACTATAACACTGTTGACACATTTGTACTATTTGTCATTGGCAAAGTGCAAGGCAATTCATCTGAGCCTATAGATTCACCTTATTTTGATATTGCCTCGTATTTATTAATTCGTATTTTTCTACCAATTCCTCACCAAACATATTCATAGGCCCTGCGTATTATTTAGTTTGTTTCTGTTTGATGGAGAAACAGTCAAAGATGCGTTGGAAAAAGCGTTGAGTTGACAGAAGAAACTCTAGAGGCCACCAAACACACCACCCTTGTTGTCTTGTTGTCTTGTTTGTCTCGTGTGTCTCGTTGACCGTACGAAAACCAAACCACACCAGGACCCCGGCGAGAGGAGCACAGTCAGCATTCATGATCAAATACATCGTCATTATCGCATTTACATATTTTTAAAATATAATAATGAAATTTCGCTTCTTGCCAGAACTGAATCATATTTACAGGGCTGCTCGTATTACAAAACTCAATATCAGTTTCGCAAAGTTAAGTTCGGTCTCCTTCGGGGAAGAAGAACACACACACACCACTAGCCAGGTTGTGGTTCTATGTTTCTTACGTAGCCGGGTGGAGCTAACAGATACTGCCAGGGTTTGTGGTTCTATTCTCGCCGCGTTTGGAGCTAGACAGTTACTACTGCCAGGGTTGTGGGTTCTATTCCTCTAGCCGGTGGAGCTAGAACAGTACTACTGCCCAAGGGTTCGGGTTATATCCTTAGCTGGTGGAGCTAGACAGTGCTTACTGGCCAGGGTTGTGGTTCTATTTCCCTTAGCTGGGTGGAGCTAGACAGTACTACTGCCCAGGGTTTGTGGGATATTCCTTAGCTGGTGGAAGCATAGACAGTACTACTGCGCAGGGTTTGTGGGTTCTATCCATTAGCTGGGTGGAGCTAGACAGTACAACTGCCAGGGTTGTGGGTTCGTATTCTTAGACTGGGTGGAGTTAGAACAGCTGCTACTGCCAGGGTTGTGGGTTCTATTCCTTAGCTGGTGGAGCTAGACAGTGCGGGGATACTGGCCAGGGTTGTTGGTTCTATTTCCTAGCTGGGTGACAACAGTTACTACTTGCCAGGCGTTGTGGGTTCTATTCCTTAGCTGGGTGGAGCTAGGACAGTTAGTACTGCCAGGGTTGGGCGTTCTATTGCCCTAGCGGGTGAATGGCTAGACAGTCATACTGCCAGGGTCATGGGTTCTCTGTTCTTTTGCTCTGTGAAGTTGCCAGATTAATTGTTATTTCAGGAGATGAAAAATATGAACAGTTTTTTGGTTTCTGATCGACGTGATCCTTACTGTGTTTGTGTTGAGATGTCCCCTGTTTTAACAAGCTCTGTTTTAATGACACAGGATGGAAACTAAATAGGAGACGGGTCGTTGGAAGCCTTGGTTTGCGTTGAAATGTGGCAAAAACCGCGTCGAAAACTTTACCGACACTCAAAAAAAACTTAATGCAACTACAAAAAAAACACTACACTCTTGCTTCAATTCAATCTTGGCTTGTGAAGAACGTCACACAAGGTTCTACCGAATCAGAACAGCCTGTTGGGCGCGAGAGGCAACCGTTTTTGCTGTCTCATCAGAATGAGATTATCAACACTCTATCTACTTTAGCGAACGTACAGAATTTGCAAACAGTCCATGGGTGTTCGATCTTGTCAACCACGAAACCACTCCTTAAAAACGCACACCCATAATGTGCTTGACTTTTAAATTTAAGACCCCCTCAGAAGTTTGACCTTGAAAAGTTGATCGTTGCGCTCAGAGCGTTTGAGCGTTCTGCCCACCCTGACGCTCAGCAGGATTGAGGAGCCCAATGCTGGCCTCGGGAGGAACCCTGCCGTGAGTGGTCCTCCCACTAATAATAGCGGTACGTGAGACGCTGGAGTCAACTCCATGTGTGTAACCACTTCCCCCCCCAAGCCCCCGCAGACATTGTGTAACTCTAGAGACACCACTGGCTGTCCCATTGCATCTGATGCTAAAGGACTATGTGGATTGTCGTCGTCGAACAGACGCCCATTACAACAAACTTAATGAACTAAACAGTGTTTCGCTAAAATATATTTTATATCTCCAGCCCTTCGCCATTCCTCTCGGATTTCATTGTCAAGTATCGCTGTGTCTAGGACATGGATCACAGGTTGTTTCCTTGTCATTGAACACCAAATGGACATTGTGAATAGTGATGTGCTTGGCTGGCTTTAAGCAGCCTCAGCCTGCCCCGAGTCAGGCCCGCTGAGCGGTCTGGGTGGGCGGGGCTTCACACCTGCTGCCGTGGCAGGTGGCAATCAAGGCCCACAGGATAAAACCAAGCCACACCACCACACACTCCACTAATACACACTGAATGAAAAGCTATTAACATCAAAATGCTTCTATTTAGTATTTTGCATTAGATATGTAAGTCGCTGTGAGGTCATGTGAGCCAGTGGTAAGCCTGGACACTGTGGTGTATGTGTGTGTGCATGTGTGTGTGTGCATGCTGCCATGTGTGGTGTTTCGGTGGGTTCGATCTGTCGCGTCATCAGTGGAGCTTTAAAGAAACACACCAAGAACACAAGCTTCTAAAACTCCATCCTCCACCCTCAACACGACCCACACACAAAACACACACACTCTGCAGGACGGTCCGAACGACCAGAGGGGTTGGGCGCGCTCAGCCATCAGAACCGTGTTGCTTAACTGCTAACTGCCTAACTGCTGCAGCCTGGCGATTGAACAATTAATAATTATGAACAACAATAATAATTAATAATCATATGCATACGATGACATAATGTGTGTGTGTGCATGTGCGTGTGTGTGTGTGTGTGTGCTCGTGTGAGTGCGTGTGTGTGGCATTTATTGTGGCAGTTAGATCTGAGAAGCGTTTTCAGAAGTTTTAAATCCTTGGGACCGCCCAAGGAGTCATTATTAGCAACTGGGACGCCTGAACGTGTTCTATGGCTAGAGGATGTGACAGGCGTCGTGGCATTGATGGCTGCCAGGCAGAGCTATAAAACCACAGCTGGGGGTTCAAGCTACCGTTGCCAGAAGATGGATGACCACTGAGAACTGAAGACGCAGACAACCACACGCACACACACAACAGACACACACCCATCACACACACAACACAACACGCACACCACACTAGACCAGATGCTGAGGCAGCCGTGCGCCCACCTCCCCCATTGCATCCTGTGGTCGCCATGGTGTACTGGCTTCTCTGGGCCCCGTAAGCGATGATGAAATCACAAGCAGCCATTAATTAGGCTGCGGCGCGTCTGGAGTCTCCGATCTCTCCTCGTGGCAAACCCCGACCGGCCCTCACCTGGACAACAGGCAGAGCCCACACACCTGCGAGGCGGCGCATGTTGGAGCTAACCAAACTGTGACTACCAGTATCTGCTGCTTATCTCTTTAGCTTTCCTTGAACGGAATCATTAGTTTAAGTCTCTTAACTGCGTGTATATAATATATATTATATATATTATCATAAAACGACGTTAAAAGACGTTCACCACTCGTCTTTTAAACAAAGACGCATTGATCAAACAAATGTCCCTGAGTATGATAAGATAAGAATAAGAACTTTATTAATTCCACGAAGGAAATTCGTGCCAGGTTGCATAGCAATACAGTACAATAAAACAATAGAAGAAATACAACAGAATTAATAAAAAATAAAAACTTAAAGATTTACAAGTACCAGTCAAAATATACAAATATACAAATATATAGGCAAGATGAAGATATTCACGCGGCGGAAAACAATTTGGCGATAATTGAAGTGTAATAGTGGCTGTCCTCACAGTCCTACAGATTGTCTCGCAGGACGTGAATGACAGCGCAACTCAACCACAAGTCAGTCATTTCACGAAGCGTCTGCAACAGCAAAAAGACGAACACGAACTATTTTATCACCGACCGAGACGCAGCGCGCAGTGATGCGACAACACAACAAGCTGTGTGCAGCCGAGGCGAAACCGGTCGGGGGCCAAGGCTCGCAAGATAAGACGCGTTCACCGATGTTTCGTAACTGACGACAACTATCGTCCATTTCTCGCGCTGCCCGCTGGCCTCACCGTGAGGCGTCATGGACTCTCTGCTGTCTCCTACTTTCCTCTCAAAATCTTGCCGGGCTTCGGGTCGGAAGCCTATCGTGCTGCCTCGTCATCTCCTCTTCCTCTTCTTCTTCCTCCTCCCTCCTTCTTCCCCTTCACTGCCT
>PIJE02001683.1:72001-89501 GCA_002895965.2 Coryphaenoides rupestris
CGCCACCCACCACCCACCCCCCGCAGGAACACTTCTGCTTTTGTCTTGCACCAGGACCCCTCACCCACCCTGCCCTGCCTCCCTCCCTCCCTCCCCCTCCATCCCTCTCATTGTCTTCCCCTCCGCCACCGCCTCCCCCTCCCCTCCCTCCCTCCCTCCTCTCTCCCCCCCCCCCCCCTCCCCCCCTCCCTCCCCCCCCTCCCCTCCTCCCTCCCCCCCCCCTTCCTCCTCCTCCCCTCCCCTCCTCCCCCCTCCCTCCCCTCCCCCCTCCCCTCCTCCCCTCTCTCCCTCCCCCTCTCCTCCCTCCTCTCCCCTCCCTCTCCCCTCCCCCTCCCTCCTCCCCCCTCCCCCTCCTCCCTCCTCCTCCCCCTCCCCTCCCCTCCCCTCCTCCCTCCCTCCATCCCCACCCCTCCCTCCCTCCCTCCCTCCCCCTCCCCCTCCCCTCTCCCTCCCTCCACCTCCCTCCCTCCCTCCCCCCTCCCCCCCCCCCCCTCCACCCTCCCTCTTCCCCCCTCCCTCGCCTCCCTCCCTCCGCCCCCCCCCCCCCCCCCCCTGCACGGTGCAGCTGGATAATTAGCCCGTCGCCAAGTTCTTAGGTGTCTCTGTGTGGCCCGTAGCTGCACATGTTAGCTTATTGTCTGGCGGTCTGCTGCTGTTGGCTTGTCTTCCCTTTAATTTAATGTTAAACTATAGTTTGACATCTTTGTGTGTGTGTGTGTGTGTGTGTGTGTGTGTGTGTGTGTGTGTGTGTGTGTGTGTGTGTGTGTGTGTGTGTGTTTGCTGCATAGGTGAATTGAGGGTTTTATTTAAGACTGAACTGCTGTGAAAGACCAAACAATTAATCGGTGTGGAAAACATAAGATATGGTGGTGATGATACAGACTGTCTCTCTGCTGTCTCTCTCTCTAGTGTACGGACTGTCTCTCTGCTGTCTCTCTCTCTAGTGTACGGACTGTCTCTCTGCTGTCTCTCTCTCTAGTGTACGGACTGTCTCTCTGCTGTCTCTCTCTCTAGTGTACGGACTGTCTCTCTGCTGTCTCTCTCTCTAGTGTACGGACTGTCTCTCTGCTGTCTCTCTCTCTAGTGTACGGACTGTCTCTCTGCTGTCTCTCTCTCTAGTGTACGGACTGTCTCTCTGCTGTCTCTCTCTCTAGTGTACGGACTGTCTCTCTGCTGTCTCTCTCTCTAGTGTACGGACTGTCTCTCTGCTGTCTCTCTCTCTAGTGTACGGACTGTCTCTCTGCTGTCTCTCTCTCTAGTGTACGGACTGTCTCTCTGCTGTGTCTCTCTCTAGTGTATGGACGGTGTCTCCGATGCGCCTCTGAAGCGCGTGGCCGTCGTGGAGGACTTCTTCGACATCATCTACGCCATGCACGTGGAGATGACCTCTGACCCCCTCAAGGTGCCCAAACACGCGGGGCAGAAGAAGACCTACAAAGCTGTGAGTTCCTCCACCCGGGGGGTCGCCGCACTTCACAGGAAGTAGGATCACAGCAGACAGGAAGCAGGAAGTGCTCATGGTGTTCTGTCATCACCTGTGAAAACAGATGCATGTCACCGATGTTAATAAAGCTTTAGTCCAAACAAGAGAAGCTGTAAGCCCCTGACTCTGAACGTTCCGGAGTCCCAGTCCTCACCCCCTTGACCCCCAAGGGATGAGTCAAGAGTGTGTTCCTCCACACTCTTCCTCCTCCAGCCAGAATCACTTCCTCTTCCAGGAGCTTGCCGTATAAAAACCCCAGGCTGGTCCGAGGCCTTCAGTAAGCCGGACCTGGCTACCAGCACCTGACTTATTAATACACAATTACTGACAAATCTCTCTCTCTCGCTCACTCACTCACTCTCTCTCTGTCTCTCTCACTCACTCACTCACTCACTCACTCACTCACTCACTCAGTGTGTGTGGGGGGGGGGACAGCGCCCTCTGTTGGCATCAGGAGGCCACTACTACACATTGAGCCACCAGAGTGTGGAGAGAGACGACCATGAGGGGTTTGTGGCGTCTGTCATTGTATGAAGGAAGGGGGGCGGGGCTTGGAGGCCCGTGCCAGATCTCGGTAGGTTTGACGGACAGCCCTCCTATACTCTAGTACCGCTCCCTCCCCCCCCTGATCTGGGAACACTTCTGAAGAAGCTTCCTTCACGATGCCCCCAACCCCTCCTTCGTCTCACACACACACACACACACACACACACACACTGCATAGCTGTCGGTAATCCTGTCTGTCTCTCTCTCTAGTCTCTCTCTCTCTCTCTCTCTCTCTCTCTCTCTCTCCACTCTCTCTCTCTCTCTCTCTCTCTTCTCTCTCTCTCTCTCTCTCTCTCTCTCTCTCTCTCTCTCTCTCTCTCTCACCTGTCTGTCTCTCTCTCTCTCTCTCTCTCTCTCTCTCTCTCTCTCTCGACCTGTCTGTCTCTCTCTCTCTCTCTCTCTCTCTCTCTCTCTCTCTCTCTCTCTCTCTCTCTCGACCTGTCTGTCTCTCTCTCTCTCTCTCTCTCTCTCTCTCTCTCTAACACACACACAGTCTATAGTCGCCTTTCCCACGTCCTGACTCACACACCTCTCCCACGGCCTTGTGGGAGATAGGGAGGTCCCAGAGGAGTGTGTGTGTGTGTGTGTTGTGTGTGTGTGTGTGTGTGTGTGGTGTGTGTGTGTGTGTGTTGTGTGTGTGTGTGTGTGTGTGTGTGTGTGTGTGTGTGTGTGTGTGTGTGTGTGTGTGTGTGTGTGTGTGTGTGTGTGTGTGTTTGCTGCATAGGTGAATTGAGGGTTTTATTTAAGACTGAACTGCTGTGAAAGACCAAACAATTAATCGGTGTGGAAAACCATAAGATATGGTGGTGATGATACAGACTGTCTCTTTCTCTCTAGTGTACGGACTGTCTCTCTGCTGTCTCTCTCTCTAGTGTACGGACTGTCTCTCTGCTGTCTCTCTCTCTAGTGTACGGACTGTCTCTCTGCTGTCTCTCTCTCTAGTGTACGGACTGTCTCTCTGCTGTCTCTCTCTCTAGTGTACGGACTGTCTCTCTGCTGTCTCTCTCTCTAGTGTACGGACTGTCTCTCTGCTGTCTCTCTCTCTAGTGTACGTACTGTCTCTCTGCTGTCTCTCTCTCTAGTGTACGGACTGTCTCTCTGCTGTCTCTCTCTCTAGTGTACGGACTGTCTCTCTGCGGTCTCTCTCTCTAGTGTACGGACTGTCTCTCTGCTGTCTCTCTCTCTAGTGTATGGACGGTGTCTCCGATGCGCCTCTGAAGCGCGTGGCCGTCGTGGAGGACTTCTTCGACATCATCTACGCCATGCACGTGGAGATGACCTCTGACCCCCTCAAGGTGCCCAAACACGCGGGGCAGAAGAAGACCTACAAAGCTGTGAGTTCCTCCACCCGGGGGGTCACCGCACTTCACAGGAAGTAGGATCACAGCAGACAGGAAGCAGGAAGTGCTCATGGTGTTCTGTCATCACCTGTGAAAACAGATGCATGTCACCGATGTTAATAAAGTTTTAGTCCAAACAAGAGAAGCTGTAAGCCCCTGACTCTGAACGTTCCGGAGTCCCAGTCCTCACCCCCTTGACCCCCAAGGGATGAGTCAAGAGTGTGTTCCTCCACACTCTTCCTCCTCCAGCCAGAATCACTTCCTCTTCCAGGAGCTTGCCGTATAAAAACCCCAGGCTGGTCCCAGGCCTTCAGTAAGCCGGACCTGGCTACCAGCACCTGACTTATTAATACACAATTACTGACAAATCTCTCTCTCTCGCTCACTCACTCACTCTCTCTCTGTCTCTCTCACTCACTCACTCTCTCTCTCTCTGTCTCTCTCACTCACTCACTCACTCTCTCTCTCTCTGTCTCTCTCACTCACTCACTCACTCACTCACTCACTCACTCACTCACTCACTCACTCAGTGTGTGTGGGGGGGGGGGACAGCGCCCTCTGTTGGCATCAGGAGGCCACTACTACACATTGAGCCACCAGAGTGTGGAGAGAGACGACCATGAGGGGTTTGTGGCGTCTGTCATTGTATGAAGGAAGGGGGGCGGGGCTTGGAGGCCCGTGCCAGATCTCGGTAGGTTTGACGGACAGCCCTCCTATACTCTAGTACCGCTCCACCCCCCCCCCCTGATATCGGCCAGTTCTGTGGAGCTATACAAGGTAGAAGTTGGATTTGTGCTGATCTGGGAACACTTCTGAAGAAGCTTCCTTCACGATGCCCCCAACCCCTCCTTCGTCACACACACACACACACACACACACACACACACACACACACACACACACACACACACACACACACACACACACACACACACACACAGTGTATGGTTGGTCTGAAATGTTGGCTTCTTGCAGGTAATCAGACAGGATGCTCTCTATCTCTGGGTCTCTCTCTCTCTCTCTCTCTCTCTCTCTCTCTCTCTCTCTCTCTCTCTCTCCTTCTCCCTGCTAACCCAGTGTCTCTCTCCCCCCAGATAGCGGAGACCTACGCCTTCCTGCCCCGCGAGGCGGTAACACGTTTCCTGATGAGCTGTGGAGAGTGTCAGAAGAGGATGCACATCATCAACACCAGAGGTACCTGCCTGTCTGTCTGTCTGTCTGTCTGCCTGCCTGTCTGTCTGAGACCGTGGTATATAAGTACGTTTAATAAGTACACCTGAATGTGCAGACTGGTACAGCCGCCGATGGCTCAGCACCCAAGACAACCCTGTGCCCTCACCGTGGATACGGTCACCGTGGATATGGCGATGTTACAGTCAGTCACCGTGGATACAGTGATGTTACAGTCAGTCACCATGGATACAGTGATGTTACAGTCAGTCACCGTGGATACAGTGATGTTACAGTCAGTCACCGTGGATACAGTGATGTTACAGTCAGTCACCGTGGATACAGTCATGTTACAGTCACCGTGGATACAGTGATATTGCAGTCAGGTACATCCACGTGGTCCACCAGGCTTACAGTAAAGCGTCTCCCATTAACCTGCTGCCTGGAATCATGAAGTCATGTTTAGCATAATGTGGTTCCAGCGTCTCCAGACCCATTACCAGAGCTGTGTGTGTGTGTGTGTGTGTGTGTGTGGTGGTGCGGACAACATGGCCACCACAGCGCAGCGTGATGACACTCAGGGGAAACCACGAACCTGTCTGTCTGGTCCACCTGTCTCCCTCTCCGTCTGCCTGCCTGGCTCCATCAGTCTAATATTTATATTGATATTGATGTGTACTGTATGTGTGTGTGTGTGTGAATGAGGGGGAGTGAGAGATCCAGCATTTAGCTGATATTTATGTTTCAGTAAGGCTTAGCAACGTCCATATTTGTTTGTTTTATGTGCTTATAGGGAAACACACTGCCCCCCCGACCCTGTCTGTCTATCTGTGTGTCTTCCTGTCTGTCTGTCTGTCTGTGTTTGTCAGCCTGTCTGTCCTCCTTCCGTTTTCTCTCTATTTCTGTTAATAATCTCTGTTGAACCCGCCCCCCTCCTCCTCCTCCTCAATTAGCCTCATTAAGAGCTTTTAACAAAGAGCGTCCAACCAGCTCATGTCTGCACAGTGAAGGGTGGACTGGGTTATAAAAGCGTTTTACTGATCACCAAACTGCACGTCGTTACTGCAGTCACACTCATCAACATAATCCTGAGCCATCCGATCAGCAAATAAATAATTAGCAATTAAGCAATCAATCAAGTTAATACAAGCAAATCCCAGCTAAAAACAGACTTCAAATCTTCTTCGCTCGGGGAAAAGGTCAGCTTCGGATTCCATAACATCCGTCTTGATTGAATCCGAGTAAAATGCTTGTCTTTGTATCTTTGTCTACGTGTGTGTGTGTGTGGAGCAGCTAATTGCCTGTATACTCCCCCCCCCCCACACACACACACACACACACACACTCGGCAGCGCTGCGATGCTCCTGTCACTCCCACTAACTAAAGTTCAGCGGTGAATTATTAAATGCAGTTAATCACCGTGGACTGGGGCTGTGTTTAATTGCCAGGCAGCAGGCGTGTCCGCGGCGTGGGGCTAGCGTGTGCGTGTGGGGGGGGTGTGATGTATGTACTCACGTGTGACCTTGCGCTTGTCTTGTGCACACGAGCATATATACCACATACACCCCTGTTTGTTTGTCAAATGCCGTTTTTAAAATGTTAAAATGGAGACGGTTAGGAAGACGTAGAATACGGTTTTGTGGCGTTCGTTCTGTTTTTGCTGTTGTCGTCTTCTATTGATGACACATCTGTCATCAATAGACGCGTCTCCGTCTGGCCGTCGGCGCGTTGGCGTCGCTCGGCGAAAGTGGGGCGTCTCGGACCGCTTGGACGGATCACCGCTCGTACCGTAGACGTGGAGCGAGGCCCACCGCACAAAATCAATCTAATATCCGAGGGTTGATCATCATCTCTGTGGACCCTCGCCGCGTGGCTCTCTCTCTCTCTCTCTCTCTCTCTCTCTCTCTCTCTCTCTCTCTCTCTCTCTCTCTCTCTCTCTGTCTCTCTCTCTCTCTCTCTCTCTGCGGGACCAGAGCATCCATCACGGCTCCGTCCACGGATCACGGTCTGTCCGCCGGGCCACATCGATCCGGGCGCCCCGTGTTCCCTTCCCTCCTACCGATGTCCACCGGGCGACAGGAGTCTAGCGCTCGGTCACTGTGGACAAATGACTGGAGAGAGACAGGAGGGTGAGAGAGAGACAGGAGGGTGAGAGAGAGACAGGAGGGTGAGAGCCGTCGTCATGGCAACCAGGTGTGTTTAACCCGCCCTCCTCTGTCCTCTGTCCCCAGCAGAGATGCACCGGGCCCCGCCCCTCACCGTGGACCTGGTGGACCTGGCGGACCTCCACCTGCCCCTGACCACCAGGTACCTGAGGCACCTGCAGCTGCTGCAGGGGGGCAGCAGCAGTCTGGACAAGGTAGGCCCCCTGTTACGACCCCCGGCGTGAACGATGGGTGTGAGAGCGCAGGTCTGTGGTTGGTTGTCCACATGGTCTCTGGTTGTGGCTCCCAGGGCTGTAGTCCAGATCCAGCCAATGGTGGACTGAGTCTAAAATAGAAAAAGGTGACTAAAAAATGCAGTCAAATTCACTCCAAGACGAGACGAGAGACAATCCAACATGGCTGATGTTTCCTATCCTGAAATCTGTTTTAATTTTCTGGATTGGTTGTCAAAATCTCCCTCAAAATTCCAGTGAATTCACCGATCCAAGAGATTTGACTTCAAATCAGAATCACAAAGTGTTTTATTGCAGAATGTTTTCACACGTGCACGTTTGCAGTGGAAGAAACGGCTGCAAAGGATGTACTACATAAATACAAAACTACAATCCAAAATATACATTATATAAAGGGTAAATTGGACTTTTGGCCCGAACACGATGATGATTCGTTGCAAATATTGGGGATTCCTTGTGTCTGTGGAGAAAACAACGTGCATAAAACAATGATATAACATATATAAATATGCGCTTGCTTATATATATATATATATATATGCTTATATATACGTATAAAGTGAGGTAGGGCGCTACTAAGACCCTGGGGTTGTTACCTCTCTCTCTCTCTCTCTCTCTCTCTCTCTCTCTCTCTCTCTCTCTCTCTCTCCATGGCCATCTGTATCTCTCTCCCCCCCCCCCCCCCCCCATCCTGTCAATCTGAAGCTCTTTGTGTCTTTGGGCGCTTGTGAGGAGGGGGGCCGTATGAAAATATGTCTTTTGTATGTGCAAGGAAGTGATGGCATGTGTGTGTGCGTGTGTGTGTGTCTGTGTGTGTGTGTTCTGTGTGTGTGTGTGTGTGTTCTGTGTGTGTGTGTGTCTGTGTGTGTGTGTGTGCGTGTCTTGATAACCAGTGAGGGAATAGGCTTGGGCTCATTCCAATTAGGCGAAGCCTCTGAGCATCTAGTTAATTAGCTGAGGACTGGGGAGACACTGAAGTGCCAATTTACACTGGAATGCCAATATATATCAACAGGAAACCACACGCCACACACACACACACACACACACGTGCACGGCAGGCACAACGCCACACACACACACAGACACCCACAGACCACAAGAGACAGACACACACAACACACCACAGACACAGACCACACACACACACAGACACACACACACAGACACAGAGACACATACAGACACAGACAGACAGACAGACCAGACTAGACCACACGACAGAGAGACGACACCACACAGACACACACACACACACAGACCACACACACACACACACACCACACCAACCACACACACACACACACACACCACCACCACACACAACACACACACACAGACACACACACACACACACACACACACACACACACACACACACACACACACACACACACACACAGACACACAGAGGAGAGGTGATTGTTATTCTCTGGTTAAACTTCTCTAGTTTAGTGACGGTAGGTCAGCAGCTAATTAGCATGGCAGCTAATTTGGCAGATGTCTCGTTATCGTTCGCGGTGTGAAAGCCGATTTAAAAAAAACCCACAGTTTCCTTCTGTCACGGTAAACAAGATGTCTGCATAACAATCTGTCACATCGGTGAGATGCCTTCTCTGTCGTACATTATCTCCTCTGAGGAGCAGGTCATGGACACATGAAGACATTTATAAACTACTGTCCTCACTTTGTCTGGATGAGAGTGTAAGCTAACAGAAACTAAGATAACACACGCAGAGCACATGTTTGCACTTTCTGACAGTTTCCAGTTAAACATCTGATTTTAGAGATAAACAGTCTCTGTAGAACTGTCTGCCCCTCTATTAGAGATAAACATCTCTTTAGGAGTGTCTGCCCCTCTATTAGAGATAAACATCTCTTTAAGAGTGTCTGCCCCTCTATTAGAGATAAACAGTCTCTATAGAACTGTCTGCCCCTCTATTAGAGATAAACTGTCTCTTTAAGAGTGTCTGCCCCTCTATTAGAGATAAACATCTCTTTACGAGTGTCTGCCCCTCTATCAGAGATAAACTGTCTCTTTAGGAGTGTCTGTGAAATAATTTCAATCCACAACATCGCGACCTCTCCTGTCTCCTCCAGTCACCTGATCACTGGTGCCTTCTGAGTCACGTGACCAATCAGTTCTGTGCGTCCAATCAGATCCTTCGGTAGCGCTGACCCGTTTAAAACAATAAGCAGGCCTCGCTTCATCGGCAACATCAGCACCGGGAGACCACGAGCGTCTCTCCTCTCTCCTCTCTCCTCTCTCCTCTCTCCTCTCTCCTCTCCTCTCTCTCCTCTCTCCTCTCTCCTCTCCTCTCCTCTCTCTCCCCTCTCTCCTCTCTCCTCTCTCTCCTCTCTCCTCCTCTCCTCTCTCCTCTCCCCCTCTCTCCTCTCCCCTCTGGGTTAAGCTCTTGTAGCAGCTGGAAATTACCCAGGATGCTTCCATCTGGAGAGAGGGTGGGGGGGGCGGGGGGGGGGGGCAGTCTGATTGTGTGTGTGTGTGTGTGTGTGTGTGTGTGTGTGTGTGTGTGTGTGTGTGTGTGTGTGTGTGTGTGTGTGTGTGTGTGTGTGTGTGTGTGTGTGTGTGTGTGGAGGGGTGGTTAAAGGGGGGATGAGATTAACCAGAGTTGGAGAGATGGAGCCGGGGGGGGCGGAGTTGGGTGAAGGAAATGGGGGAGGAGGGGGGGGGGAATGGAATGGAATTAACAGAGGAGATGAGGAGGTTCATTATAAGGCCCCGCCCCCCTCCCCTATCGCTGCACCGCCCCTGCAGAGAAAACTCGTTCCATTATTTTGGGAGGTGTGTGTCTGTGCACGCGTGCGTGAAGTGGGGCTGGCTGGGGATTGGTCCGTTATAATTACTACAGAAGAGATAAAGTTGAGCGTTTTAGTTAAAGGAACTGCAAAGACATGTTTTTTTATGAACACATACAAATCTCTTCCAAGCAACTGATCACACTCAAAATGACAAGAATGAATATGGAATATAGTGACCTGCTAAACAACCGAACGTATACTAGTGTATACGTTAAATATTCATGTTGTTGGTTTACAACGTAGAACTCAGGGTCCCAGGACTGTGTGACGTGCATGAATATGGGAGTGTGGAGGTGTCCCTGAGCAAGACACCACCTAACCCTACCTGCTCCCCCTCCTAGCTAAGTGTGGAGGTGTCCCTGAGCAAGACACCACCTAACCCCACCTGCTCCTCCTAGCTAAGTGTGAAGGTGTCCCTGAGCAAGACACCACCTAACCCTACCTGCTCCCCCTCCTAGCTAAGTGTGGAGGTGTCCCTGAGCAAGACACCACCTAACCCTACCTGCTCCCCTCCTACTAACGTGTGGAGGTGTCCCCTGAACAAGACACCACCTAACCCTACCTGCTCCCCCTCCTAGCTAAGTGCGGAGGTGTCCCTGAGCAAGACACCACCTAACCCTACCTGCTCCCCCTAGCTAAGTGTGGAGGTGTCCCTGAGCAAGACACCACCTAACCCTACCTGCTCCCCCTCCTAGCTAAGTGTGGAGGTGTCCCTGAGCAAGACACCACCTAACCCTACCTGCTATTGGAGAGCTTGCTGGTGAGATCGGGTGAGATCAGGTGAGATCGGGTGAGATCGGGTGTGCACAACATACTGTGTCGGAGGAACAGGATACAAGTCTTGTAATCTGATTCACAAAGTGCAGCGTCGACACATCTGGATTTACCAGGAAGAACAACCCAGCGGTACACCCAGATGAGTACAAGATGATGCTGACAATGTTGAGATCCTAGAGTGACCTGCACGAGTGCAACCAGGTAGAAGTCAGGGTTCTTCCTCCGTGGTGATGGCTGCTGGTGGATCTGCTCGCCCTGCTGCTGCATGCGGTGACAACACGGCACCCGTGTGTTGGAATGCAGGAGGGTGCAGCGCTACGACCCGCCTGTAGGGGGCAGGTGTGCCACGCAGATAGCTTCTTGCTGGGTTCAGTGCTGGACGTCTCATCACGGGCACTCTCTACCTCTCTCTCTCTCTCTCCCTCTCTCTCCCCCTCTCTCTCTCTCTCTCTCTCTCTCTCTCTCTCTCTCTCTCTCTCTCCCTCTTGCTCTCTCTCTCCTCTCCATGGGGCACATAAACAGGGGTGTGTGTGTGTGTGTGTGTGTGTGTGTGTGTGTGTGTGTGTGTGTGTGTGTGTGTGTGTGTGTGTGTGTGTGTGTGTGTGTGTGTTCGCTGTACCATGGTAGGAGTGTATTCAGACAGCGTGTGTACTGTATATGAATGCATAAAATATGAAATATACAGTATATACACATGTGTATTCCAGGCGCATGTGTTATGTTGTCGTCTCATCCTCTGCATCACCAGAGCCCTGAAGGAAACGTGATTATCTCTACACACGATGGATCAATAAACGAATAAAGTTGTGTGGCTTCATTTCGGCATTTCATTCACTAAATCCAAATCCACCCACGATAGTCCTGAGTGCGCCACGCGTTGATTTTACCATCAGTTCACCAAATATTCTAACTGTAGCTGTTAATTGTTAATTGTTAATTGCGGACGTCCGGATATTATTGTGTGCGTGCTTTCTCTTTGCGTTTGCAACACATTTATCAGCTCAACGTTCTGTTGTCTGTGTGCATTTTGCAATGATTGTACGGCCCATGTGGCGTCGGACGGCTCTCCGGTCTGCGGGTAATTTGCATGGTCGCTGACAATGTGGCCGTCCCATGGGCTGAGCTAACAAAGAGAGGGGGGGGGGCGGGCTGGGGAGGATGGGAGGAGGGGGAGGAGGATGGAGGATGGAGGGTGGCGGCGGCGGGGGGTGTTAGCGGCCTCCACAAAGCTGGCCTATCCCAGTTTAAAATGGATTTAATGGCCCCACGGTAAAGCACAGTCGCAATTACAGACCCTGCACCCCCCCCCCCCACCCTCTCTCTCTCTACCTCTCTCTCTTTCTCTCTCTCTCGCTCTCTCTCTCTCTGTCTCTCTTCCTTTCTCTACAACCCCTCTCTCCATCTCTCTCTCTCTCTCTCTGTCTCTCTTCCTTTCTCTACAACCCCTCTCTCCATCTCTCTCTCTCTCTATGTCTCTCTCCCCCGGGGTGTGACGTGGTCTCCCTGGCCCCGCCCCCCCCCACCCCCCACCACCCCGTCCGCCTCCAGCCTGTGCACCGTGCGCTCCTTGGCCGCCTCCCAGCGCCGCACACACACACACACACACACAATAACAAGAAGGAGAAGGAGAAGGAGGAGGAGGATAAATATTAACAAACAAGAAGAAGAAGAAGAAGAAAAACGTCCACAATAAAAGCCGTCGTGTGAGAGTTAAGAGGAAGAAGCTGCGGCGTCGCGGGGGGACGTTTAGTGCAAGAAAATCAATGGTTGATGGTTGAGATCCGGACGCGGAGGTAAGAAGGCGTTTTCTCCAATTTACCAATCAGCAATAAGAGCCTCGGTGTGGTGGTGGTGGTGCTGCTGGTGTCTTGTTGTTGTCTTGTTGTTGTCTTGTTGTTGTTGTCTTGTCTTGTTTTCATGTCAGCGAATCGCAATCAGAGCAGAGATGTGATTCCTCTGCGGTGGTCCTCCTCTTATTGAGAGGCGCTCAGGATTAATGAGCCACGCGAATAGAATAGAATAGAATAATATAAAATAATAATTTAATATAATATAATATAATAGAAAATATAATATAATAATAAATAATAATAATACTAATATCGCAAGCAGGAGGGGTGGTGGGGGGGGGAGCCGGTGTGTGTGTGTTCACTTGATGTGTGTGTGTTCACTTGATGTCGTGTGTGTGTGTTCACTTGGGGTGTGTGTGTGTGTGTGTGGTTCTGCAGCGCCAACTAGCGGCGGGGCTGCAGACCCACACACACCCACCCAGGGGTGCTAGTAGTCGTCCCTGGTGCTGGTGTTGTGTTGGTGTTGTGTTGTGTTGTGCTGGTGTTGTGTTGTGTTGTGCTGGTGTTGTGTTGGTGTTGTGTTGTGCTGGTGCTGGTGTTGTGTTGTGTTGTGTTGTGTTGTGTTGTGCTGGTGTTGTGTTGTGTTGTGCTGGTGTTGTGTTGTATTGTGCTGGTGTTGTGTTGTATTGTGTTGTGTTGTGTTGTGCTGGTGTTGTGTTGTGTTGTGCTGGTGTTGTGTTGTATTGTGCTGGTGTTGTGTTGTATTGTGCTGGTGTTGTGTTGTGTAATGCAGAGGTTCAGTAGGAGGCCAGTAGGTGTGTCTATTTACTGAGGAACTGGAACATTGTTCCCTGTTTCCGTGTGTGTGTGTGTGTGTGTGTGCTGCTGGGTGCGCTTGTTGTAGGTGGTGGGTTGGGGTGGTGTGGGGGGTCGCGGGGCCGACCGGGCAGCAGGGCATGGTGGTGGTGGTGGGGGGACAATCGCTGGCACGTGCCATGAATTGTAGTATGCCAGCACCCCCCACACCACCCACCCACCCCCTTCCCTCCCTCCTTCACACCCTCACCCTCCCCTCTCTCTCTCTCTCTCTCTCTCTTGTTCTCTCTCTCTCTCTTGCTCTCTCTCTCTCTTGATCTCTCTCACACCCACTCCAGTGTGCAGGTTGGTCTCTCCAGTCTCTCCGTATCTCCATCTGACCCGCGGGTCCCCAGGTCCAGGTCCAGGTCTAGGTTCTGCTCAGAGGTCCTCCTGTCCTCCCAGTGGCTCCTCCTCCCTCCCATAGCTCCTCCTCCCTCCCAGTGGCCCCTCCCCCTTCCAGTGGCTCCTCCTCCCTCCCCGTAGCTCCTCCTCCCTCCCAGTGGCTCCTCCTCCCTCCCTGTGGCTCCTCCTCCCTCCCAGTAGCTCCTCCTCCCTCCCCGTGGCCCCTCCTCCCTCCCCGTGGCTCCTCCTCCCTCCCAGTGGCTCCTCCTCCCTCCCAGTGACTCCTCCTCTCTCCCCGTGGCTCCTCCTCCCTCGTAGCTCGGCGGTTCTGAGGCGGTTTGGGATGAATCCTGTAGCCTCCATGTTGCAGGACAATACAGGATGCGTTCTACTAATTATTATAAACAAATTATTCACAAAGTATGCAAGTATGCATTCTTATAGCCTATTTATTATAAGATGGAAGATATCTTATCTTAAAGAAAGAGAGAGAGAGATTAAAGAACATAGTACACATCTGCAACTCTTAGAAGGAAGGAACCTCGTTTCACCGTCACTGGAAAACACCCTGATGTCTTCTGGGGATATTTTATATTTACGCTAGATGATGCACATCTTCATCTGAAGAATGTGGCAAACACAACAAAGAACAAAGTAGTCTGTATAAAGTATAGAATACTCTGAGAGATACATAGAAAGGCTGCATAGATAGGATACATAGAGATAAGGAGTAGATGAGCTACACTGATAGAGTAGAGGAAGTGCGAGTCCTCTCTTGCTACTGATGTGCTCACGGGTCCATGATGGCTCCACAAAACACGTTGAACAACAGAGTGGCTTCAGGCTCCTAGACAGAGGAGCAGAGACTGTGTGTGTGTGTGTGTGTGTGCGTGTACACTAGCACTGTCACAAGCCTAAATTAAGAATGCAATATTTAAGGGAACACCACCAAGCTCAGGAACGTAGGAGCTGACAGGACCCTCCTTACGTACACCGCAAAGACCTCAGCGACACCACAGCTGCAGCATCAAATCCCACCGACGACCGCCTTTAGACTAGAGACCATTCTCTGAGCACCACCCTCATGATGATGATGATGATGAAGAAGCTTGGACACACCTCCACCCGTCACCATCGACACCATCAGTCCACCGGCGCTCACTCGGTCAAAACCTCGGTGTGCCCCGTGTTCATCTCCTCCACGTCGAGTAGCGGCCATGTCACCGCACTGCTGCCGCGGATTCGGGACATTGAAGCTCCTTGAAGCCTGTGAGTGTACTGCTAATCCCAGGGGCTTCGCTCCCATGCTCCGTTATTTTGGGGTGTTGTATAAAACACCAACCTTCGGCCATAAGCACAGAAGATAATTCCTGCAGCTGCAAGAACGCGTGGTGCCGGAGTTTCTTTGAACGGTCGTATGTGTCCCATCCTGGTTGTGTGCAAATGTCCTCCATACACTGGACCTGCGAGGTTCTCCCTAACTGCTCGGACAGTTCTATGTTTAAGGTTTCTTGGAATGGGGTCCTGTGTTGCATCTGAAAGCGTCATGTGTTGCTGGAGCACCGGAGAGAACGCTGGCCAATGTCGTTACATCTGCAAAGAAACACCTTCAGGGTCGCTCATGTTGGCATGTCTCTCTCGTCAGCCTCTGCACCCTACGGACGCTCCCACTTATTACAGCCGCGCCATCGGGAGTCTGAAACTATCGCAGCCTACAAAACCAGTGCTCATTTTTTGCCATTTCTTCGGCGTCCCTACCATGTGCAGCGGTAGCGGTTACCTGAAACGTTAGCTGCAGCCTTGTGTCCTAAGCTAACGTTACCTGTGCAGGTGTCTACTTACACCCCCCGTCTGAAGGAAGCCTTGGATGTCTGGCCGTCGGTTTTCGCTTTCTCCGCTCGGTCGCGTGACTTCCCAGTCACATTATCGCCCTCGGAGCACAGAACCATGTGAGGTGGCTTAGAACGTTAGAGGGCGGTCCCTTCAGGAGTCCACGTGCATGTTCACACACACACACACACACACACACACACACACACACACACACACACACACACACACACACACACACACACACACACACACACACGTGTACCTGCTCACATGTATCACTGCTCGGTTATCTGTTGGTTATGTCTGGTTATCTGAGGGATACTGGGGGCCTTGGCTGGGCTCCGAGCAACGGACCAGTGAGTAAACGACGGAGATGAATATCCACTCAATTATTTCTTGGCAAACTGGAACTTCCTGTGGTGTTGGACACGAGGAAGAAAAAAGCTGAGAAAAGTGCTTACTGTGAGGTCGCACCAGTTGCCTTCATCATCTCCAGGTCCGGCGAAGCTCACAGATGCAGGAAAACACACAGAAGGCCGGAATGATCTCCAATGTTGCTGTTTTAAAACGGCATTTTATAACACGAACTCGGTGTGTTTTACAGTAATGTGTTGCCCCTGCAAAATGTTACAGTACAACGCTTAGAAGATAAATGAGCCTGAACATATTTGTATGTTGGCAAACTGTGACCCACTATGGACCAGTATGTCCCAGCAGGACTGTGTGTTGGTAAACTGGGAAAGTAGCCGGTGCACGGTTGACCTTTGCCTTCAGTAATCTGGCCTTCTGTGTCTCCGTGGGATTGCTTCCTGCAGTAGAAACAGGTTAATCGCTGTGCTTGGGGCAGATTTGTGGCTGTGGCTGGATTAAACGTGGCTTGGACTGCTGGACACTCCACTAATCTGTAGCTCTGCCGAAATAACGAGCAGACTGGCTGACTGGCTGACCAGTAGTAGGAGTAGCAGGCCGACGGATTGGAGAGTCGGTGTGCAGCCTGTTTCTAGTGTCCTGGTTTAGGGAGGAACTTGACTGTTGATTCAGGCGTTTACAACCGAGCCCCCTACACCCTGGATCCGCGGTGTTTGCGTGAGTAGATGATTAACTGGAGAACAGCCTCAACGTTCTGCAACAAGCCTCCTATGTCCAACACGGCTGTCTCACCTGGCTGGCAGACTGCCTGACTGACTTGGCTTAGTAAATGGTAAATGCATGACAATTATGTAGTTATTTTATCCAAAATGCTTTATGCTATTGCCTCACATTCACCCATTCATTTATACACACATTCATCCACCGACGGCAAGGCAGGGAGCAGGTAGGGTTAGGTGGTGTCTTGCTCAGGGACACCTCCACACTTAGCTAGGAGGAGCAGGTAGGGTTAGGTGGTGTCTTGCTCAGGGACACCTCCACACTTAGCTAGGAGGAGCAGGTAGGGTTAGGTGGTGTCTTGCTCAGGGACACCTCCACACTTAGCTAGGAGGGGCAGGTAGGATTAGGTGGTGTCTTGCTCAGGGACACCTCCACACTTAGCTAGGAGGAGCAGGTAGGGTTAGGTGGTGTCTTGCTCAGGGACACCTCCACATTTAGCTACTAGGAGCAGGTAGGGTTAGGTGGTGTCTTGCCCATAATAATAGTGTTGGTCATCAACACAGGCCATATTTTCAGGTCAAAATTGACAACTAATCCTATCAGAAGTGACGAAAGACACTTCTCACTTGGTTACTAAATATACTGTATATATATATATATATTATATATAATAATAGTCAGTAAAGAGAGAAACCTTGATTAAACAAAAGCCACCTTCTGCATCGTCCATTGGACCACACTGGTTTGCTATCCAGCCAGCAAGCGAGTCCATTAACTAATTGCCAGCTAGGCGGTCACACACTGGAGCCTGAGATAATTGAACATGAGCCAATCACAGCGCACAAAGATTTACAGCCACAGAATAATTGCTTGCTATATCCTCCACGACACCGCTGCCGCCTGTCAAGCGGCTGGGCTGCTGTGGTGTCCATCAAGTCCACACATTGTCAGCCACGATCGCGTCTGACAGACGGGGTCCTTCCTTCCTCCTATAATCCTTTATACATATAGTCTCAGGGACAACAGGGACCTGTTATACAGTTAGAGCGCAGA
>PIJE02001683.1:92001-94501 GCA_002895965.2 Coryphaenoides rupestris
TGTGTGTGTGTGTGTTTGTGTATGCGTTACGTGTTGTGTTTGTATGTGTTACATGCTGTGTGTGTGTGTGTACCCCTCCCCCCTCACCGCGAGTTTTCTCAGCGATCAATATTCTGCAGTGCTCCATAGCCCACACTGATTATCTGCAGTGTGCGTGTGTGTGTGTGTGTGTGTGTGTGTGTGAGTGACTGTGTGTGCCTGTGTGTGTGTGTGTGTGCGTGTGTGTGTGTGCTCCCTGCTTCCTCACCTCTTATCAATATCCTCAACTCTACTTCTCTGTTGGTTTTATTCTCTGAGTTGTGCTGAGGGAAGATGTCTGTCCTGTGTCCTGTGTCCTGTGTTCTGGTGTCCTGTGTCCTGTGTTCTGGTGTCCTGTGTCCCGGTGTCTTGTGTCTTGTGTCCTCTCCTGTGTCCCGGTCCCTGTGTCCTCTTCTGTGTCCTGTGTCCCGGTGTCTTGTGTCCTGTGTCCCGGTGTCCTGTGTCTTGTGTCCTCTCATGTGTCCCGGTGTCCCGTGTCCCGTGTCCTGTGTCCTGTATCCTGGTGTCCTGTGTCCTTGTGCACTGTTGAGGGTGGTGTTGTGTGGTGGTCACTATAGCCATGTTGAGGGTGGTGTTGGGTGGTGGTCACTATAGCCATGTGGAGGGTGGTGTTGGGGTTCATGTCTCTCTCCCTGCTGATGGTGGAACCCTGTAGTCCCCCAGTCCGGTCTGGGTCTTGGTCTTGGTCTAGGTCTAGATCTTTGAACAGATGCCTCCAATGGGAGTCCAGTAGTGGAGCACATGTGTTTATGAACAAGTGTTTATGAACAAGTTGCCTCCTGTGGGTGTTGTATCCTCACAACATGCACACTTGAACACAACAGATATGATGATGGCCTCATGGTCGTGGTCTTGGTCTATTGAACAAGACTCGGCGCAACAATGACTCGATCTGGACGATCTGGACCGTGACTCGATGGAGGTGGTCTCTGCCACGGCGGCCCGTGTGCGCTACAGAGAACAGAGAACGGAACCGACCCGGGAACCGAACCGAGCCGTGACGCTGATGAGCGGCAGAACGAATCAACGGCGCTTTCTGCCGCCCAGACTCTCTCTTCGTCCGTCTCCACGGAAACCAAAAACACACAACATGCGAGTGTTGCGCGAGGGACACAGAGGCGATTCTGTTCGTCAAGATGGACACTTTCCCCGATAACGTACACCTTCGCGTTTGGCCGCGCTGTATAATTATCGTCTTTTAAAATGAGAGCTTAATTGCATTAGATGAAAAACCAGTGAATGGCCAGGGCATTTATACAGCGAGAGAGAGAGAGGACATGTTGGAGCAGATGGAGAGACTGGAGGCATGGAGAGAAGAACAGTGGTGGTGGTGGTGGATGGAATAAGATGAGGGGAGGAGGGCAGGAGGAGAGGTGGGGAGGAAGAGGAGGGGAGGAAGAGGAGGGGAGGAGAGAGGGGGGGAGAGGAAGGACAAGAGTGCAGAGTTGGTCTTCTTCCGCCTGTCCGCTTGCTAACTGGATTACACCGGTAACGCCACATGTTCAGATCCGGCCTCGCCACTCTGGGAAGTCACACCCCCCCCCCCCCCCCCCCCCCGCCCCCTGTAATGTAATGTAGTCTTAATGTATGTCCACCACTACCTATAGAAAACGCATGCACAGGGGCACATATGTTCACCCGATCCGTTCCATATGTCCGCGTATCACATGTGATTTGCGTGTCGTCGTCCTGTTACGTCGACACAGCGCTTCCCTCGACGGACGCTGGAAACATGCCGACCCTGCAGATTCGGGGATATCTGAGCATGCATGTTGGGTGCGACCAGTTGGACCGCTAGGCCCATGCTAGGCTAGTCCTGCCTGCTCCACGCCTGCTGGTTAACGAGGACTAGGAAGTTGCGCTTCAACACCACCACTAGCGTATCACGCTTCTCCCGAGAGGGAGGCGGGGAAGAGCCTAAAACACTGGGAAACCAGATAGAACCGGAACTAACCTTGTAAAACGTTCTCCTGCCTGGGTGGTGGGACCACTCCTCTGGGAGAGGCGGAGGAGGAACGGTTTACTACCAAGATAATGCAGATAAAACACGTCCCTGCTGGCCTACTTGGCTGGCTAGGCTAGAGGACAGGGGGGAATCATATACATTTACATTGATGGCATTTAGAAGACGCTTTTACGTCCAGGAAGCACACAGGAGGTTCCCCGCGGCGGTCAGTGAGTGGCCAGTCTATCCCCGGCGTTGCGGAGGAGCTCGGTCTTGTCCAGGTTGAGGCTTCAGATGTCGTCCATGTGCTGATGTCATTGATGTCATGACATTCTGAGATGTGTGTTGCAATCATGGTGTCAGCGGGGGGGGGGAAGAGAGGAAGAGTTGACTGTCATCTGCATGACAGTGATGGGAGAAACCATGTGGTCTGATTACAGAGCGTAGAGATCTAGTGCACAGGGAGAACTGAAGAGGTTCTAGTACTGAGCCTTGGGGGACTCCGGTGACAAGAGA
>PIJE02001683.1:99501-103671 GCA_002895965.2 Coryphaenoides rupestris
CATTCTCAGGTCATGCTGTCTGTGATTGATCCGCCGTCCCTGTCAATAACGTCTGGAACAGCACACACCAGACCTGAGGCTGCTTGCTGCAGGTAGGGTTAGGTGGTGTCTTGCTCAGGGACACCTCCACACTTAGCTAGGAGGAGCAGGTAGGGTTAGGTGGTGTCTTGCTCAGGGACACCTCCACACTTAGCTAGGAGGAGCAGGTAGGGTTAGGTGGTGTCTTGCTCAGGGACACCTCCACACTTAGCTAGGGGGAGCAGGTAGGGTTAGGTGGTGTCTTGCTCAGGGACACCTCCACACTTAGCTAGGAGGAGCAGGTAGGGTTAGGTGGTGTCTTGCTCAGGGACACCTCCACACTTAGCTAGGAGGAGCAGGTAGGGTTAGGTGGTGTCTTGCTCAGGGACACCGGGTGGGAGCGCGGGAGTGAGTGCCGCTGCAGCCAGCAACCACTTCCTGTCTTGATCCGTCAGCGTCTCCATGGTGATAAAGCGGGGGGAGGAGGAGGAGGGGGGGGCGGGGGCTGGGGGGGGGTGGCTGTCCATCACGTTGACACATCGTGTAGCTAGCGTCGAGTGCTAGTCCTGGTGCTACCATAGAGCTGCCACTGCAAATTTATCTCTCATCCTGCACAACCTTGAACACACCGCTGGCGTGTGCATGTGTGTGTGCGCGTGTATGTGTGTGTGTGTGTGTGTTCCCGTGTGTGTGTGTGTGTGTGTGTGTAACATTGACTTATCAGTGATGTATCTTCCGATCTTTAGATGCAGAAATGTGTTTATTAGCAACACACTGGGAAATTGGTATTATTCTCGTAATACTGAAGATATATGAAGTAATGTCGCCTCATGATGCCTCATTCATCTACGATACTGCAGTAGATATGTACAATAGTATAATAGAGCGTGTAATGCTACAGTACACACACACACACACACACACACACAGGGGAGCCTATAGGTCTGCGGACCACATGGTGTCGTGTTGAGAGGCAGGACATCAGGAAATCAACATTCACTTTCCTCCTCCTCCCCTCCTCTTCTCTCGTCTCCTCCTCTCCTCGTCTCCTCCTCTCCTCACCCCTCCCCCCTGGAGAGGAAGGGGAGAGATGTGTTTCATGGTAAACGGGATGGACAGATGGAGGAGATGGTGTAGTGAGAGGAGAGGAGAGGAGAGGAGGACGGAGAGGGTGTAGTGAGAGGAGAGGAGAGAGGAGATGGTGTAGTGAGAGGAGAGGAGAGGAGAGGAGGGGAGAGGAGAGGAGAGGAGAGGGGAGGAGAGGAGAGGAGAGGAGAGGAGGAGAGGGAGAGGAGGATAGGATAGGGTGTAGTGGGAAGAGCTAACCAGCGGTGCAGCCGTGTGTGTGTGTGTGTGTGTGTGTGTGTGTGTGTGTGTGTGTGTGTGTGTGTGTGTGTGTGTGTGTGTGTGGTGTGGTGTGGTGAGGATGAGGGTGAAGGGGGTGCGAGCGAGCGAGTGAGTGACTCTTTTGGGGGCAGGGTCACTGAACCCGGGTCTCTGCTTCTGATGCTGGATGTGGGTCAACAGATTAACATGTGACTTGTTTTTTCATGCGTAGCACACACGTTGTTCCCGGTGACGCCTCCTGTAGGCCGTGTGAGCGTCTGCCGAGGGTCGCGCCGAAATGATGGTGTGGCGGCTGAGCAAATAAAATGCAATGAAATGCGATGAGGAAAAACCCCAAACCTAAAACACTCTGAATATCTGACGAGGACCTTACTCCATTAACACCGATATCTAGATTATATCTGACTGCTACCTCATAGATGAACACTGCAGACGTACACGGCTATCCGGATATACACATACAGTATATATCCGGGATATATATCTCGTAGTACTTTATAGATGTCGACGAGGCGCACGCACGACTCCACGCGACGTAATTAAAACGACACCTCGCGAGGTCGAGGCGTGAGTCTCTGCCGCGCGGAGCTCGGATGAAACGCGCCGAAGCTCTGAAGTCTCGTCGTCTTCCAGATGATGGATTTTAATTTGAATTGTGATGAAGAATACGTCCGTCGCCGCGTCCCCCTCTCCCCCCCCATGTGTCTGTCAGCTAGCATGAGCATTTACATGTCCATGTGTTGGGTGGGGGTGTAGGTTTGGACCGGCTGTGGCTAGCTTATCTTGGTTTTGGTCACGACAGACAGACAGATAGAAGTGAACAATCCCAACAATTGGAGTCGATGATATCTGGAGCTGGTTCTGCTCCCAGCGGACGGATGAACCGGGTGTCTGACAAACCACTCCCCGGCGATGACGGAGGGGTGTGTGTGTGTGTGTGTGTGTGTGCGTGTGTGTGCGTGTGTCAGCATCTCACCAGAGTGGCCGAGGCCAGACTGAGGTCTACGTGGGCTTCATCTCCTGATGCGGGGTCAACACGTTAACTGCGTGGTAGAGCGGAGGGGAGCGCTAATGCTCCTCCAGGTGCTCTCTAACACAGCCGGTAGCGCTACGAGGATCTCCTCAGTGTGACGATAACCTGGCTGGGCATCCATCTCCAGACTCACGTAGCCTCCCAACACATGGAGGTGGTCTGTGTGTTCACCTGGTCCAGGATTCACTGGATGAGAATGAATTGACCTGTACTACAGAATTAATTGACTGTACTACAGAATTAATTAACTGTACTACAGAATTAGTGTAGTATTAGTGTTCTGATAGGTTGAACCGGGTAGATGCACTTTAGTGTAGTGACGTTCAGCCTAGTAATATAGTTACATAATATAGTTACAATACATACATAATGGGTCCTCTGGAATCTGCGTTATCTTGAGTCTGTTGAAGTGTCTCACTAGTTTGTGTCAAACACACACAGACACACACAGACGCACACAGAAGAGAGAGAGAGACAGAGGGGGCTTTTCCACCAAGGCATTTTCAGGGCCGGTTCGGAGCCAGAGCCTAAAACGAACCAGTTCTTCCTGTTTCGACAGACAAAGAACCGGCTCTCGGCCAGAAAAACTGGTTCGTTCTTGGCTCCAACTCTTTGCTGGGCCAGACTTGAACCAACTAAGAACCGACTACGTCAGTGGCTGGGGGCGGGCTGGGGGCGGGATTAGCAAGTCCGCCAAAAACGTTCTGAGCTCCATTTCACAACAAACCCCGACAATGGAAGTGACTACTCTGATACAACCGCACCGATACCACTTTGGCAACGCAACGTTAACCTTGTAATATTCTTAGCCAAGGAATATTGAAATAAAGAGATGCAACCGAGTTGGCGTTTATGGATGTTTAATAGCAACTGCGCATGGTACCGAGCATGGGCGTAGAATTTAGTGGGGACGCTGGGGACATGTCCCCACCAATTAACGGAGCAACCCCCCCCCCCATCAGAACCGCAAATTAACGGAGCACCCCCCCCATCAGAACCGCGAATTAACGGAGCACCCCCACAACCGCGAATTAACGGAGCAGCATTGTTTTTCTAAATAAACATTTTGTTAACATGTCTGCTTCAGTATACTTAAAGAACAGAGAAACAAATAAGATTCAGTTTTTATTTGAGTTATGACAGAACAGGTAGTAACAAAATATACAATTACAAAAACAAGATCACTCGTATCGCGATGTAGTCCGCCATTGTTCTTGTTGTGCTCGCGTTGCTGGGAAGGCGGAGACTTATACAGACGTACAGTGACGTAATGACGTGGGGGCGGGTTGGCTCTCGAGGCTCTCTAGCCGGTGGAAAAGCAAACCGGTTCTTAAATTGAACCAGCTCCGAACTGGCACTAGCACCAGCCCAGAACCAGCTCTCGGTTCACTTTGGTGGAAAGGCCTTAAAAGACTTCATAACTAAATGTTTACATGCACACCCCCACCCAGAGTCTGAGGGGTCCGTGGGGTGGGGGTGAGGATGACCCAGGGTGGTTTAAGCGTGGGGCTCACTTAATGGGAAGGCCATTAAAAATGTAGAACAGCATTAACATTAACATCTGACATTTCTACTGTACACTCTGCCCACAGTAAGTGTGCGTGTGTGTGTGTGTGTGTGTACTGTGTGTGTGTATGTTGAAGCGGTTCTGCTGTTGCCTATATTATCACACGGTGTTGTGTATTGTTGTCGAACACGCGTCCATCTTGCTGTGTCCGATCCCTGGGTCTGTAGACGTGGTCTTCTTCTCTGGTTCTGGTCCTACCTGATGG
>PIJE02001684.1:0-52500 GCA_002895965.2 Coryphaenoides rupestris
TGGAGCATGCCGCAGAGGTTTTGATCAGATGACTTGGACATGTTCGGTCGGTCGGAAATAAATCAGCCGGTAGCGTCCCGTCACGGGTCAACAACAAACCATTAGACACATGTGCCTACTAAATCGGTCGTATTTATCCATACCAAGAAACCAGGATTAAGTGCGATGTTCTGCTGCAACGTAACGGCCGCGCTTTGAACCTGCTAGGGAATATGGATGGAATATATCGGAGAGCCCGTACCGACCCTCGCAAAGACCATTCGTGTCTCTGCCAAGCGGGAGGGTATAATGAACAGGGGAGGGGTAGAGCCGACAAATTCAAGAGCCTATGACGTGAGTGGGTGTGTGGAAGGGGCTTGCCGGGAAGGCGGCGGGCCCGCAATCCGGGCGCGTCCCGACGCCTCGGCGTTGGCGCGTCTTGCGCTTCCTTCGGGGTTTTTCCGGCTAGTGGTAGGTTTTTTTGTAGTGATGGACGTCTGAAGACCTCGGGAACTAATACAGCCTGTACAGGTGAAGAGTGTCTGCGAAGAAGACTCTGCATAACTGTTTCCGCGCATGCTCTGAGGACGCGCCCGGATGTGGTCGGGCTCCGCCGCCTTCCGCAGCCCTTCCACACACCCACGCACGGCTTCTTGATATTTTGTCCCTCTACCCTTTTATACTCCCCTGCTTGGCAGAGCCGATTGTCTTGCTTGAGTCGTAGCGGCTCTCGTATTTCCAAGCACATATTTCCCTGAGTCAAAGGCGGCGCGTTACGTCGCGTGCAGCCAACATCGCCCATTAATCCATGGTTTCTGGTTGGGAATAAATACGAACCGATTTAGTAGGAACAACGTCGTCTATGCATTTGTTCGATGAACCCGGTGATCTGAGGACGCGACTCGCTGATGTTGTCCGACGCGACCCGGAACATGTCCGTCCAGCGTGATCAAAGAATCCTGCAGCATAGACTCATCTGGTGTCCACCAAGCATGTGGAACCTCCGTATATGCTTCACAGCGATTGTTGCTTGCTTCAGTCTCTGCCTGCAGATGTGATTATGAGTTGAGCGATTGGGGCCCCAACGCTTTCTGGCGGCTCGGGCTGATGGGCTCTACTCGCAGCAGGCGGGAAGGGTTGAGGCCTGCCGGTAGGCCGGCGGGTGGTACTACTCTCTGTTGTGTGCTCTGGCCCTTTGGTGCCCGGATAGTCTTCATACACTGCGTCGATCTCGGGAGCTCAATGAAAGTTAAAATTAAGTATAGTGTTAATTGAATTTCCTGCCATAGACATCTTGTGGGGGTGATTGGGCGGTAGGCTGTTCGTGTCGCTACCGTCGCGTGTCTATGACTGTTTCGGTCTCCGTCTCTCGCATTCTGTTGTTCGTGACCCACTGACATTAAATGTGTGATATTATTTCCTATGCATTGTGACGATCTGGTTCCGTGTTAATGTACTGACAGAAAGTTTGTGAATGTTTTCTGGCCATGCGGTTATGCATACCGAGTACAACATGACTAGCTACGAACTCCACTAGCAAGTGTCCATGCATTTAATGTACCATTTAATCTAACACGCATGGAATGAACAGTTTAGTTTAACATGCATTGAATGTATCATTACACACGTCATTACAGACGTACAAACGCTGCGCAGAATTAATCAATCATCGGTCACCTTCGCCGCTTTCATCAGATAACTTCAAACGCATCGGCTGTCGCTCGCAGTGGTGCTCGTGTCAAAGTTGTGCACGATAATAGAGGCCTGTAGATGTAGTTTTCCTCGAGGACGATAGCCTACATGACTGGGAGAGCACGAAGAAAGGAATGAACACGAACTCGTCCACAGTCCACCTGTAGGCACCCTCGAGCAAGACGTCACAAAAAACTCCTAGCTGCTCCTTAACAACATGGATCTGATTGCACTCGCTTTGTTGCTTTGGATGAAAGCATCCGTCTTATTATGGGGGATGAGCTAGTTTAAGTCACCAGGTCAGGAGACATGGTTTCAGTCGCTAACGGTCAAGAGTTAATAGCCAAGGTAAAGCTGGTTTAAGTCAGGTGGAGAGGTTAGAGAGAGAGAGTCACTAGGTGGGGTGAGAGGTTAAAGTCGGGAGTTAAAAGGGAGAGTTAAATGCAGTTAATATGCAGTTGGAGAGCTGGTTAAATCATTAAGTCAGGAGTTAAAAGGGAGGGTTAAAATGGTTTTATATGCAGGGAGGAGAGCTGGTTTGTATGCAGCAGCAGCGATGCTGGGTGATTGTCGAGGGCGGGACCTGCCAACCTTTACATCCCAACATGCAACACACGAGTCGGGAGAAACCCGCTCGGAGAGTCACAGTCAAGTAGTCAATCTGCTTCAGGGAGTGTCACGCTCTTGTGCTGATATACTATCTATATGCAGTATATGCACGCACACACACACACACACACACACACACACACACTCGTTACCATGTAATTGCAGGCAAGTTCTGTGGCATTCTCATGCTGAACACAACCGACGTCCCCGCTAGCCGCTCAGCCATTTTATCTCTTCTATGGGAGGATAGTGTGTAACAGACGTGAGTGTTCGACCACCTCCAGCTGAAAGGTTCTGGGTTCGAGCCTCAACATTTGCTGCCCACCTGTAGACCCAGACCTACTGTATATATCCTATCGAGCAAGATGTGGAAAGTGTGGACTAACTTAATGACAAATGCTAAATAAAAAAAAACTAACTAAAAGATGCCGATGCAAATAAATAATTAACAATTAAGTGCCAACAATTGATTGGAGGAAATTGAGAAAATGAAGATACCATTGGCTCAATGGGAAAGTGCTGCCGGTGTCACTTCCAGCAGGGTGTAGTGGGTTGTCAAAAGATAGATTTAGAAGGATGTGATCTGGCCGGTGGGCACATGGACCACTGCGTCCGCCGGCCTGTAGGCTGGAGGAGGAGGAGGAGGAGGAGACCGCAGCTGAGCTCGGAATAACACTCATTATGTATAGACCCCTTCCTCCCCCAGACGACAACACCCCCAGTCTTTTCCCCAGTCTCTCTACTGGAATTGGTTTCACACGCATGGTCCAACGCTGTAGCTTTCAGAGGAGCAGGAATAATGAAGAAAACTCAAAGAGCCATATTAGCTTTGTCTCCCGTCTTCAAACGCAGAGAAACCTTATTGAAATCAAGACATTCAGGGCATTCATATAGCGAGGACACTGCGATCCAGGATCAGAGAGATATTGTTATGAGCTGTAATGAGCTGGTTAAAAATGAAACAAAGGATAAATATATCCATGAAACGTTGGCATCAAGCAGAGCGAGGGAGCGAGCAGCGGCAGGAAGCTGGTCGACCCGGCGAGACCCCCCGCAGTGAGTCGCTCTCTGTAGGGGGTGTCCAAGATCCGCAGAACCACATCGTTGGTCCACCTGAAGCCAATAAACAAAATGTTTGTTTAGAATGTTTGTTCAGAAAAATGACCTTGGTGTTCCTCAGGGATCAATTTCGGGTCCCCTAATCATACGATGAGCTACGCTAGCAGCAGTAGCAGCTCAGTGCTGATACAAAATAGGTCCACCCAGCCTTCTTCTGGGCTCACTTAGTTCTACTCAAATGTATTCAGCAGGAGCATATGCACGTGCGTACGTACGCGTGGAAATGCTAAATATTAGGGAGTGTAGACAGGAAATTGGAACGGTGCAGAGGAAGGGATTTCTGAAATTAGAGGAGGCTGCGTCGCGAGGATTTGACCACGCTGCCATTATTCTTGCCAACAGAACAGTTTGAAGAGGGAAATACCGCCCGGTTTAACATATCCATTCACATCATACTGCAGAGAGACAGACAGAGAGACAGACAGACAACAGCTAAAAGAGGAGAGACAGATGGAGAGTAGGAAGAGGGATACTCTGACAGAGAGCGAGAGACAGACAGACAGAGACGGAGACAGCGAGAGACAGACAGACAGAGACAGAAAGAGCCAACAGATAAAAGAGGAGAGACAGATGGAGTGGAAAGAGGGATACTGGGACAGACAGAGTGAGAGGGAGACAGACAGACAGAAAGCGAGAGACAGCGAGAGAGACATAGTGAGACAGACAGAGACAGACATAGGGAAAGAGAGATGGAAGGTTGGGGGGGGGGGGGGGGGGGTGGAGGCAGAAATCGAGAGTGCGTTGAGTCGTCTCCTCGCCTCTTCAAACATGCCATCGAACTCGGCGTCCCCGACCCAGTTGGTTCTGATCCACTTCTGGGCCAAATCAAAGGCCAGTTTGTTCAGCGTCATCCGAGGGCAACGCTGACAAACCTGGGAACACAAGCTTGTGAAAGAACGTGTTTTGTCACCATCGGCAAGACGGACTAAACAGAAGCCACAACCCAAACCGAGACTGACACTAACGGAGAGACAGCTAAAATACTCCTTTATGTTCGACTGGTGAACTGGACGATTCCTTACTTACTGTTCGCAAAAAGCTATTTATTTATGGGTGTGTGTGTGTGTCTTCGTCGAGCATCTGCTACAGCAGGGCCCATGTGTTGGGCTGGTCCCACTGCCGCCCTGCACACATCACAACAAGACCACCACCACCGCTCAACACAGAACAAACCAAACACATAGCAACAGCAGACACACCACGAGTCAAGCGGGAGGCCAGGGGATGGGTGGTTGGAGTGAGATCATCGCAGCACGTGGGCTCCCCCTACTGCATGTAAGTATATTAACATGACAGGTTTACAGGTAGACGACAGACAGGTTCTATTCTCATTTAGTTAACAGGTAGACGGCAAGTTCTATTCTCATTTAGTTAACAGGTAGACGGCAAGTTCTATTCTCATTTAGTTAACAGGTAGACTGCAAGTTCTATTCTCATTTAGTTAACAGGTAGACAAGTTCTATTCCCATTTAGTTAACAGGTAGACTACAAGTTCTCATTTAGTAAACAAGTAGACTACAAGTTCTATTTCCATTTAGTTGACAGATAGACTGCAAGTTCTCATCGGTAGATAAATAATGTTATAATCTCATTGAGCCAACGGGTTAATAAAGAATTAGACTCAGGCAGTCCATTGAGTTCTGAGTGTGCTGGTAGACTGGTAGGGTGGAGCTCTGTACGGGTGGAGCCGGTGGGGAGGTGTAGTCCAACCAGGCGCCCCCACACCCCCCCCCGCCTACATCAGGGTTTCCGTCAGCCCCGCCTCCTGACAGCCGGGGTCACGGGGGTCACGGGGGTAGCAAGCGGCCGCTGCTCTGGCGTCATCACCTGTCAGAAACGCGCGTGTTTGTGAGGCGGGCGCTCTGACAGGTGATGTGGAGCAATCAGAACACAACATGTCATGTGCAGGACAACACACACACACACACACACACACAGAACGTACTGCTAGAAGAAGCCAGATAGCTTAGAAGTAAAGTATTAGAAATATCCATTAAGTATGACAACTATAATTTGTAAATGGATGGCATTTATATGGCGCTTAGCTCCAAAGCGCTTTGCAAATACAAAGTTAGCTCAAAGAGGCACAGACAAGGATACAGATGATTTACTTGTTTAAAGCTACTTTATATAGACACAGGCAAGCATAAAGTAAGATTAATTACTTCAACGAATAGGCATCTGTTATACATTAAACACCCCTCTCTCCCCCCCCCCCATCCCCTCCCCCTATCCAATAGTCAATTAATCATTCAAAACTTAAATTAGTCCATAAGATTATCGTCATATTGAGGATTATTGAGTATTTTGGTGCGTCAAACAATAGCCTACTGTATTCAATTCACACACACAGTTTAATTCACATTACTGACAAAAACCATCCAAAAGGAAGCTTCTGGAATCTACATGTTGCACCAACCTGGGGAAACCCACGGGAACATGATGGTGCTGGTGGTGGTGGTGGGGTGTGAGGGAGCATTTCTGCACCCAGAAGGAGAGCTCATTCTCCAGGGTGGGCCGCGCTCCTCTGTGGACCCCCCCAGCAGACAGCTGCTGAGGGGTCCACACCTGCCGCTGGGACGGCAGTCATAAGCACAGGTAAGACGCTTTTATACGGTGGTGTTCCAGGTGAGCAGAGCTGCTTAGTGGTGGTGGTGTTCCAGGTGAGCAGAGCTGCTTAGTGGTGGTGATGTTCCAGGTGAGCAGAGCTGGTTAGAGGCGGTGATGGTGTTCCAGGTGTGCAAATCACCTGAGTGAGGCCGGGTCCAGTGCCAGGAACGGATGCTTGCTGCTCCATCTCGTAATAAACTCGCCCGCCGACTGGAACGAAGCCATATCTGAGGGAAGGCCAGGAAGAGACGATAAGCTAACAAGGCTAAGAGATTGAGGCGAGGGAGGGGGGGGTTCACACTCTGAGGCTGAGTGGGAGTCAGAGACGACGGGTTTCGAAAAACAAAACCTGGAGAGAGGACGAGGAGAGATGGAAATGGAGAGCTGGATGGACGGATGGTGAGAGACGTGGGGCGGGAGAGACAGGCTCACCAGTCGACCAGGTAAATCAGACACAGGAGTCCCTGTGGACAGAGACAGGTCACAGTCAGGCAGACAGACCACACATCATCCACTCGACACGGGGACACCTCACCAGGGCCCGGCCTCACCGGGAGGTGGGGTTGGGGGGGAGGGGGGAGGGGGAGAGATGATCAGGGGATCCTGGAGATCAGGAAGCCGGACTCTGGGTTGTTCCGCACCTCCTGGCTGATCTGGGAATTCCAATCAGTAAAATTTTATGTTGATGGCGCACATGCAAATCATAACACAAAATTGCTTAACAATGACCATTTTAGACAAGTATATGGCGGTTGATTTAAGTTCACACAAAACATTTAAAAGCATGCAAATGAAGATGCAGGAAGATCGAAGGAGAGCGGTGAGGAGAGAAGTGTTAAAAGCAATTTTTAAATAAAAGGTACAAATATGCATGTGAGCCAACCTTCGACTGTCAGTATTGGTCAAATATCTGGGCTGTTTGAACCGCAAGAGCTTCCCTGTGAAATATATTCCGTTGAAAAGCACAAATACATTTGTCTGGAATTAATGTCCTCTGACGAATAATCGTTTCATCCATTTGTACAAATTAATTCACCAAACCTTGCAGAGGTGAGGACTGAATCTCTCCAATTAGAAACCGGGGGGTGATTAGGTTGCCATGTTGGGCCTTGCGCCAGGTCACCGGAGGGTTAGCGTCCCGACTCCTGCTCAGAGAGCCCTGGGAACTAGAGTAACCACAGGGCGCACCTCATCGGGTTAACGTCTCGCCCGAAAGATGGTGTTCCTCCGCGTAGTTCCCATCCCAGCCCAGGGCCCTACGGTCACACAGTCATGTTCACGCCAGACTGCAGTGAAGCCGTAACACTGACCATGATTATGACATTAAATATTAACACACTTTTATGATTCAGTGTCTGGGAATGTACAGGCATTCATAAAGAGGGAATTTTACGTTTGTGACCTTCAGTGAGGGCGCCTTCCAAGAGCTGGCCAAGTAACTTTAATAATAGTTTGAATGTGTCGCTGGCTGAAGAGAAGATGCATACGAAGATGTACATTGCCCATATAGGGTACCTCTCTACAGACTGGTTGTTGTGAAGCACAGTCCGATATTCTTTGCAAAACTTTAATATCCGGAGGGTCTCACAAGGCCAACAGCCAGGGTTGGTGTCATTATTAGCCAGAGTAGTGGAATTGGACAGCACGGTCAAGTATGCTCGTCGTTTTTCCATATTGCCTGGAGATCGGCAATCTTATACAACACTTTGAAATGTCAACATTTGTCTATTCTACATGTTACAAGGATGTTAAAACTAAAGCCTTCCCACCCGTCACAGGGCAGAGGGGGTACACTCTGGATACTGAACCAGAAGAGAACCTACAATAGCCAACTGCAAGGATGTCAGTCTCCCTATAGTATAGCTTGATTACATGATCGGATGAAACTCAAACTCCAAATCTGAGGGCAGGGATACAAGAAGCGAACTAAGGAAGAGATTTAAACACCGGTAGTGTTGCGGAAGAGAAAGGGCTTCCTAAATGTTGTGGTCAAACACGAGTCAGAAAATGCGTACCAGAGGTAAGTTCAGTGAGCTTTATTTAAACATAAACGTTCAATTACTTCCATAACATCCCAGACTTTTTTTTTTTTTGAAAACAGGTCATTTGTAAAATTCGCTCCACTGAAAAATTGCCAATGAAATAAAGTCCGAATTCAGAAGAAAACAAAACGCTCAAATTTGGTTTCATTTTTGTAGCAAAGTCTTTCCACTGAAACACCATCATTTGAAACAAAAATAAAATTCATCCAAATTCAAGGGCAGATATTTTTCAAAACGTGTTTTGAGAAACCAGAACCTTAATTTTTGGCTCGTATATTTCGGTTTTTCTGGTCAGAATAAATGCCCGAAGGCCCCTCCCTGCTAAGTTCGACTGATGCAGGAATCAAACGCACCCACGCGCAGGAGCCTTGGGCCCCTGCTGGAGTCGAGCGTCAGCCAATCCACACACGTCAAAGTGTACAGACTTTACATTTTAGACAAATTTGAAACCTGCATCAGGGCAGCGGCCAAATTACCCACCCTCAAATTTAAATATAAATCTTAAAGAATGAGACTGTTTGATTGCACAAAAACGATTCAATTGCGGTCAGCCAATCGGCGGCGAGATGCTCTCGTCTCAGTCTTTAAGATGCCTCAAAAGTGCACACGGCCCCACGGCCCACCCCCCCCCCGACCACTGGAGTCAAAGCAACAGCCAATCAAAGCGCGGTACACCCGACCATGAGCCAAGGCCCCGAGGGACCGGTGGCTGACAGTGGGAGGGGCCTTTAAGTGGCTGCTGCCATGACGACCAGTGGTCCAATAAGTAACAGACAGCTGCCAGGTGTCTGATGTTTGGTTCCTCGTCCCCTCGTCCAGTCAAACATTTCGTACATTTTAAAACTTTTAACAGATAGCCCCTCCCACCCTCCCTCCCCAAAACATGAAAACAACCGAATAGGAAATGTGAACACTTTGGGAGACTGGTGAAGCAGAGGGAACGGGGAACCGACCCTAACCGATGAGAAGCGTTGGATATCCAACCCTGAGAAAACATGGTGACGCTCTCGAGGGGGGGTGGGTTCAATAAATTAGATGTGCGATTACTTCTCATCGATTAGAACCCGGCTAAATAAATAAATAAAGAGCAACTCGCCAACATGTTTTTTTTAAAGAGATCCTCATTGGCAATTTCAAAACGGTTCCAATTGGAAAACAAAAACAGGGGACTTTTTTTTTTATATGAGTAATATACCAAGAGCTACGATTAACCCACGACTGGGCAGGAGGGATGAGAAGCATAGAACAGCGTCTCAAGAGATTCGTTTGGTAAGCAAGTAAGCCTTCCTGCCCAGAACACCCCATGACCCCCGCCCCACCCACCAAAACACAACACTGCCGTTCATACCGATGTGAGTGTACAAAAAACTGCAGTGTTTTTGCCCGCACCCACGTTCAAGTACTTAAGTGTAGCCCCGCCCACTGTATCCCACCCACCCGCCCACCAACCCCCACAATTTAGTTTGTGCAGCATCTTGTCGAATGGTTCGCTTAAGGAGACGTTCAGTGCCAAGACTGAATTCCTGCTACAACATCGGGTTCGACGATTCGCCGTTTAGTTTTTTTGTGATACATTAAACAAACTATTCTTGAAAAGGAGGAGCATTGACTTCTTTTGAACCTTTCCTCCAACTTAATGTACCAGAGATCAGAGCCGGTAACGGCGTTACTTGGAACTGCCCAAATACTCAACAGAAATCCCCTGGCTCTGCTGCACTGCAGCAAGTCGTTCTAGCCGCCACATGGCGAACCCATACTCTGTCAGGAGGACGTTACAAGTCAAGTTCAACAAGCACAAAGGCTGGAGACCCAAAAAACAAACAAACAAACAAAAACAAAGAAGAAGAAGGTTATCGTTTTAGGCACATAAGCTCTTCACAGCACCATCCGTCTAGAATGGACCGCCGTTAACACTGGCAACACAAAGGTGGACGTCACGAAGGAGACGTTGCTTTAGGGGAACGGTCGCGGGGCGAGTGCAGCTCTATATACTCTGTCGACTTTGTGTTTGTTTAAACATTGCACGTTGCCGCTGGACTCGGATGGGCTACGGACCCGTCTGTGAAGCGTGACTACTTTTGAAAACAGTTCAATGTGCAAAATAAACCCGAGGTTGTCAACAGTCACTAATGAAGTGTGCCATCATGTCTTAAAATGATAAATAAATAAAGGGGCCAATGTTGGGGACCGAGGGCTCACCGCGGGGTCGGGGCTCCGATGCCCGGCGGGGGAACCAACAGGTTAAAACTAAAACACAAAGTAGATCTCACTCTCGTCCGCCAGCCTTTGAAACTTGTTTTAAAAACAATCTTTTTCTTTTAAAATGAACTAAGGTATATACAAGGTGTACGAGGAGTGCCTCACGTTAGGGGGCACAGCGCTGAGATTGGGGTCAGGGGTCGGGGGAACCAAACGAGAGGGGGAGGAGCAGAGGAGAAGCCACTCCCCCTTTAATACACGACGCCTCGTGCGGGCTGAGGGCTGCAGAGTTGCCCGGCGCGTCTGCAGTGAGGCGAGGACGAGGGGAGGAACCTGGGGAGGGGCCGAGGGTCTGCGTTTCTCTCCACGACGCTGCAGGACAGGACAGTTTCTGGCAGCAGCTGCTCGGGTTTGTAGTGTTTCCTTCCTCTGCACTTTTTTTTTGAGGGGATACGCGACAAAAATCCAGTATCTCCGTACAAACGGGGAGATGTTCCTCGTCAAGTCTCGTCTCTGTGGAAGCCAGATTCCTGCAGCGCACCACCAGGCCAGCAGAAATGATTATAATTATTATGATGATGATGATCCGGACCCCCACCCCCCATAAGAGTCTCTCGCCCCTCAGAATTACCGGGACAGCGGGGTGGGGAGGGAGAGCGAGGTGGAGGGAGAGCAGAGGAGAGGCGGGGTGGAAACACAGTCGTGGAGTCGCTATAGAAGTGGTGTGGCGTTCATGGTGGGGGACGTTTCTGCCAGTTTGTCGTTTTTCTTCATCCTCCTCTTCTTAATTATCATCATCATCATGGTCTCCCCATTAGGCGAACGTGAGGTTTGTGGGGGGAGGGAAGTGTGGGGAAGCAGAGGAGCGCCGGGCCGGACGCGGGACACTTCGGGGGTTATTACTTCTGAACAAGTTTCGCTGCTTATTAAGGCACTTGATACAACTCCCTAGAAACTCCTCCGACTCATACGGGAACAAAGGAACACAGAGGTGGATGGAAGGTGGGGGTGGAGGGTGGGTGGGGTCTGAGGGTGCTGCTGCTGCTGCTGGTGGTGCTGGTGGTGGATAGAGATCATGTTATTAGAAGTGCATCGATAAGAGTTTGTTCCCCCCCCAGTGCGCTCCTCCCCTCTCCCGGCGCGCTCATGTAGTGTTCAGCAGCAGGAAGTAGCAGTTTCTCCTTCTTCCTCCTCTTCTTCTTCTTCTTCTTCCTCACGCCCAGCAAACACGCACTCCTCCGCATGGTGGCACCCCAGAAAACAAGATGGACGCAGGCTGTACATTTAAAAAGGACCGGGGGGGAAGGGGGGGGGAGAAATGTAAAGGGAGAGATGTCCAAGATAGCGTGGAAAGGAGGGAGGGAGGGGGGTGAGGGTAGGGGGGGTGATGGGGGATCTGGGTGGGGGGGCGGGGGGAGAGAGAAACAAGCATGTTAGAGATTATCGTGTCTGCAGTTCAACTCAACTATGCGTGACGGTTTGAGTGCAAACGATGCTTAGGAAAATTGTGAAGCGGGCTTACGAGATGACCAATATTGTGGATAACATTCATATTTTAGTCCAAATGCGCGACATGAATATAATGGGCATTATCAAAAATGTATGTAAAAAATGCACAGAACACAATTTATATTTTACCATTCATGGTAAATTGAACCCAGCAAGTAAGTAACCATTTTACTAGCTACGATGAGGCGGTGGCAAAACTCCCATAATGACCAAAACATTTTGGGCATTTGGCGGACGATTTTATCCAAAGCGATTCACAAAGTACATTTGTTGAAAGAGACAAAAATATATCGCTGTGGCACATAAAGATAATGGAGCAATTTTCAAGCACTCACAATTGTAAGGTTAATCGAACGAGTGTCATGATTGCTTTCACATCCTGCGTAATAGCTGGGATAAGAGCAGAAGTGCCATTCTGAGTGCTGAACCAACATCTAAGAACACACAATATGCCAAGTACTATTATTAACGCCAAGATGTACAAACACAAAAGTTAGTGCTAGGGTTAGGAGTGGGAATAAAGTAGTATGGAAGGCCATTCCATAACACTTTATAAGATAGATCATGGCATCTATTAAAGGCAGACTGGACTTTTTAGGAATCGGGGTCATCTTCCGCTGAGGACGGGACTATCCTGCGCCACATGTTCCCCTGCACGGCGCTCCGCCAAGTCCTCACCTGCTCACAGCTTCACCTCCTCGCCGCTCTCGCTGTGGTACTCCGCCACGTAGAGGCTCTTGTCGATGATGCCGGGGATGGGCTTTATGTCGGTGCCCAGCTGCTCCTCGATGCCCTTCAGGTTGAAGCGGTCGTCGTACGTGATCAGGTTGATGGCCAGACCCAGGTGCCCAAAACGACCTGGACCGGGGACACAACCGTACCAAACTCGTCAAACCACGGCCTGTTCTGTGCGGCACAAAGAGTGCCACGGCAGCATCGTAGTAGCGCACATCCCTGCCATAACTACTCGACTGTAGGCCGATAAGAATTCAAATATATAAATGGCTTTACTTGCCGACGGCAACGTCAGTCTTAAAAATAAAGAGAATTCACCAATCACGCCATACCTGATCTGCCGATGCGGTGAAGGTAGGTCTCGCCCAGCTTGGGGAAGTCAAAGTTTATGACGACGTTCACCGCCTGGATGTCGATGCCTCTCGTGAAAAGGTCTAGACGCCCGGGGAGAAACACGAGTTGCATGAGGAAGACATCATCATCATCATCAATATACAGACGTGAGGGGTGGACTGTAACTGGTCAGTTGAGCTGTCCATCATACAGTACATCTGGCTGGACACACCCACATGCGATGTCTCGGGAGTGATTTAGAAATGGCTAAACAATATCACACCAGGGGTAAAATAAAAGGCCCACCAAAAGTTCAACGCTCCAACATTACTCAAGTGTGTTGGCCGACAGTAGCTCGAGGTAATGGACAACAGCCAACGTTGGTTAATAATAGTAGCTATGTAGACATGATGCATCATTCACATTTCATATTAATCTCACTGTGCACTACCAACATTAAAAGAAGACTAGACCAGAGATGTTTGAATAGGTCCGCCATGAAGGTTTCACCAGCCGAGGAGTCTCCATTAGACACCGGGGAGGTTGTAAACCGCCGCAAAGTGGATACGACTGCATTAGTCCAATTACTAATCAAGTAATGAGAACAGAAGCAACATATCCTACCGGTTGATGATGGCATACCCGTGTGTTTTATTGCCAGTTTTTTATTCGCCTGTTAAGCACATTCCAACACTTCATTAAAACTACATAAAGTACTACATAAAGATTACACTCTGCGGGTGCATCGATTTAGTCGATAAATTCAGTTTACGGCTCCGAAGCGGTTGGAAAGTGCACCAGATCGACTTCACCCGCATTCCTGTCACTAGTCCATCAACTAAAAACCCAATTTGTTTCCTGCACAAGAACTACACCATTTTCCAAGTTCCTTTGTGGAACCCTCCTCCCGATTGGCTAGTATCCACCGTAGCACAACATATAACCCTCCTCCTGATTGGCTAGCATCCACCACCGTGGCACAACTTATTGGCCAGTATCCACCGTGGCATAACAACCTATCAACCCTTCTCCTGATTAGCCGGTATTTGTGCCACCACAAGCAGGCTGCTCCTCCTCCTCACCAGTGCAGACGAGGTTCCGGCAGAGTCCGTTCCTGAAGTCGTGGAACACCCGGTTCCTGTGTTCCTGTGGGGCGGGGAAGAGAGAGAGATAGGCGGTATATTTAGACTGCCCAGCCTGGGAGGAGGAGGAGGGTGAGGAGGACCAGCAGGGTGGGCAGGCTGACCTGTCTCATCTTGGCGTGGATGTAGAAACACGAGTAGCCCAGCTGGGAGATCTTCTTGGCCAGGAGCTCCACTCGCTGAGAGGAGTTGCAAAAGATGATGGACTGGTTGATCTGGAGCTGTGGAAGAGGGAGAGAGTGGGAGCGAGCTTTACAACTCAGAAGTCACACAGCTGAGGAAAAGCAACTGAATTTTCAACAACAACCGCAGCTGGCATCACACCAGTTCCAACCAGTTGAGTCTTGTGAAGTTGTACAGCCAAAACTTCAACTCTTCTTCAATCACCACGCGCAACATAAGACCTTAGAAATGAATTACTTTAAACAAACTGAATTTAGTTCTACAACTTGGCTTGACAGCTGACACTTGCACAGAAGTACATATGAAGAATTTTTGGACTGGACTATTTCGCCAACAGTTGCTACAAGAAAATACAATTAAATAAATCAAGTGCTGGATGACTTGAAGTTGCGCAAAACCAACAGAATGTTTGCGACATCTTTCAGATAACAACTGACATGTTGCCAGTTATCTATTGCACGATTTAAGACAAGGCCAACGTTACCAAGGTTAATTATTTTAGTGTAGCTATAAAGGGTGCCAGGTTGTGGGCGCCTACCCGCGAGAAGAGCGTGTTGAGGCAGTGGACCTTCTGGCGTTCGGTCACGTAGGCATAGTACTGGGTGACTCCCTTCAGGGTCAGCTCTTCCATCAGGTTGATCTCATAGGGCTTGTGCAAGTGGGAGCTCTGACACACAAACACACACACCAGGGTTAGCATCGGCTACGTTATGTTTTGATTGAGTTTCGGGGTTCTCATGCATTAGGTTCTATAGCAATGGCCGATCACCACTAATGGCATAGATATGTTACAGCCAATCACATCAAGACAAACGTCACTTAACCAATGGGCAACACATGAATACATTTATTTTCTGGCAGTTTCAGCCATTTAGATGCCATAACAGTTGAGCAGAATTTGCGCTGTGTCTCGTTTCCGGCTTTATTACGGAGATATTCCACCCAAAGAACGACTAATTTGCACGAGTAGATGACATTTTCAGAAGGGGAATCTACTAATGCTGGTTCACCAATTACAAGTCTAGCAGAGCGGCCTCCTCAAGCAAACACGATTGATCAAAACTAGTATGAAGTGAAAGAGTGAAACTAGATTTGATGTGACAAGATATTAATCTTAGTCTGATTTGAGACAAGTTCAATGGATAGAGCAGAGAGGAGACACCCACCATGAACTTCTGCACGCTGAGAGGGAAGGTGGCCGAGTAGAGCAGGATCTGCCGCTGCTTGGGCAGGAAGCTGAGCATCTCCTCCATCATCGCCATGAAGTCCTGAGACAGCAGCTTGTCTGCCTGCAGCCAGAGCAGGAAGGGGGCGGCGCAACAAGACAGTTGAGCTGCAAGGGCACTTATTGCAGTGAGCACAGAAATTAAAACATAAGAGTAGGAGACAAAAAGGTTTACTATTGTTCATTTGTCTCGTCAAATATCAGCACAGCCATGCCATTGTGGAATGCCGAGTGGTTTCCCCACTTATGACATCACAACTGGGGAGTGTACTCCAATGTGTGCTGGATAGATCAGCCTACCCAGTGAACCTCGGTAACCAGTAGGCTGATCCATCTGGCGTAAATCTGGGTGGACACTCCCACTTGTGATGTCGTAAGCGGGGAGATTCAGAAACCGCTTGGAATGGCTAATTATTATACCGGTGGTATAATAGCCCTTTAAATATGCCCACAGATCCAGCCCACGCTACAAAAACCACAAGCGATGTTAATTTTAAACAAACATGGCCGCCCCACCCCCCCATCCCTCACGTTGTGTGAAGGTGTCATTAAGGCAGGCGGCAGGTTTCCATGATGGATTTAAACCAGGCAGCCCGTGGCGGGGAGCCAGGCGCTAGTCCAACTGACCTCGTCCAGAACAATCATCTGCACTTGGTTGACCTTGGCCACGCCTTTCTTGATCAAGTCCAAGATTCTCCCGGGGGTGGCGATGATCACGTGCACTACAAACACACATTACACACACACACACGTCAGGGCTATGATGCAAGCTGAAAGACAGATTGCGCCGCCGCCGAGTGAAGGTCGTTCGCTTGCTGTGACGTCGTGGCCAAACTAAAGCTGCGACCTATTGATTTCCCCCCAAGGCTGGCGTCTTCACAGCACCAGTCTACTTGTGTCACCACTTTATCACATTTAGACATTGGTTCAGTGTCTAAATATGTAAGGTACGAGTCGGAATGTCAGGAGGTCGACAACTACTGGGTGTTTAGATGATTTAATTCTACAGCTGGCATGGCACATCACTATTGAGCAGGTCGGGGGTTTGTGCATCTTGCTCAAGGAAGCGAACGCGCCAGCCAGTAGACTAAACCAACATTTACAATTTAAAAGTAGTTTCCCCGATTAATTCCTAGAATAGTGTTTATAGAGACATTTGCATGTATAATATCGCCCCAGAGCACAACACAACCCCCATAGTCATAATTGCATTTAACAATCTGCCAATATTGTACTTTGGAAGGGAGGAAAAACCACCAAAGTATTTGCATGTTTGTCCACGACTCCAACAAACCAGAGCCTTTTTTTGGTGCATCGCTACAGATGAGCCATTACACCGCAAACACGACCGGTATCAACAGTCTCATTTCCCATTCGCACATAAAATAGGCAATTAAGTTTTCCATGAACAGCTTTTTTTAAACTTAGTTTTTAACGGTCTTTTCTAATTGCGGAGACTGATGGGCTCTGGGTTGGCGCTTATTCGATCACTTCCCTCCCTCCTTGAAACACCAACACCACCACCGTTGTTTAATCAAGATGTACGACATGGACACCGGCACGCTGCAGCGTACCAGGAGCCCATTTTAATAACCGAAACGAAAACTCAATTTTACTTTTCACAAAATCCCTCTGAGCTCATGGAGCCACGGGGTGTCCCGGCCCATGACTCCTCTAATCAGCCGTCTCCCGTCCCCACGGTGAGTCAGTGACGTCCGTACCCGTCTCGTCCAGCCTCATGATGTCATCACGGAGGTTGGTGCCGCCCGTGGTCGCCATGACCTTCACGCCGCCCATGTGCTTGCTGACCTGGATGCAGATCTGGCTCACCTGCAGGGCCAGCTCTCGGGTGGGCACGATGCCCACCGCTGGGGGGAGGGGGGCACAAGAACAGCACGTCAGAAAAACTGATAACACTTCCCAACTGCTGATTAGTCAGGAGTATCAGCTCTACAGATAAAGCACATTTACAGAGCGCGCTGCTGTGCACAGGAAGCCAAAACACAAGGTAGCAACGCAGAGGAGGCAAATTCCTACGACTCGCCAACGATGCCTAAGCTGACACGCCGGATTGTGTCACAGAACCAACTGTTAAGTCGTCAAGGGAAACTGGTTTAGGATCAAACAGTTGCTTCTCGCAGTCTCCATACCACTACCACGCACATAGCTGCCAGTAGGACGCAGAGCGGCATCACAAGCTTACGACTTGAAGCCTGGCCAGAGAACTCGGGGAAATCAAGAGTGAACCTTTATGGTGCAAATCATCATTCATTGCATTTATATAGCCACCATCTAAGCAGGGGGACCTTCATTCAAAATGCAATCTGAGCAGCCGTGACTCGGGATGGGTATTGAGCCCACTTTTTAGTCAAAAAAGACACGAATGTTTTGAGGTTCTCCCTTTAATTTGGTAAAAAGTAAAATGCACCAAACGGAAAGGTAAAAAACAAAAAACAAACATTTGCAGCGTCACACGACAACATGACAATTAAGTCATTTCTTCCAAGACACCAAGCAGCCATCGCGTCAACACAGCAAGTCTGCTTCATAGGCCAGACTAAGATGATTAACGTTCACCATCTTGGGGTGAAGGTTACGAGTCCTCACCTTGTATGCAGTCTCTCTTCAGGTCGATGCGTTCAAGTAAGGGGATGAGGTAAGCCCCGCTCTTCCCCGTGCCGTTCTTGGCGCGGGCCAGTATGTCGCGTCCTGACAGTGCGATGGGAATGCTCTCCTCCTGTGATTGACAAGCGTGATATTAATTGGGGGTCCCCCGTGACGTCTCCTAGAGCAGCCCCGCTCCCATAACATCGGTTAATGTTATGCCAGTTTACTGACATGGGCATCTACGGCGCCACTTCATGGACCGGAGGGGGAAGGAACGTGTGTTCAGAGAGGGAGCGAGAACATGACAGGAATGACCCCAGGCTGGAAGCTAACCAGGGTCCCACGTGGAAGAACGACATGCAGGCTGAGCCACCAGGCCGGCCATCAATGCACATCAAGGCCTGGACGATTATTTGACTTCAAATCATTGTCACCATTACGTCAAACTTTACCTCCATCACAGTGAATGGAACGATTACTTTATATGCATTTTTTTCATAGTTATCCGACAAGGTCTGTACTGTAACCATGTCGAATTATTAAAAGATGATTTTCTTTTCTAATGAGTGCACATGGTGTGATTTTCAAATTATTTAAGGAAACAGATTATCCACTTTGATAATCTGGATGCTTTGACTAGTTGATTAACAGACATGAGCATGACTGCCAAACAGCCACAATCCATATAGTTAAATGATTAAATTACTCATCTGATACTTATGACCCGACACTTGCGGTGTGTGAAGTATTTGCCAAACAAAAAGGTAATAACATTACATATAATGCGTGCAACATATATTCATGATTACCGTGTGATGACTGTACGAGAGGCTGCAGCACCCACCTGGATGGGAGACGGCTTCTCCCAGCCCATCTCAAAGATGCCCATGAGAAGCTCCCTCTTCAGGCAGTAGTCCTCAAACTCGTTGCCTTTAGTTGCAGTCACATCCTGCCATTCACAGTAAAACAGTGATGTCACTCAAATTATTATTAGGGCTGTCCCCAAATATTAATCGTCGTCATAGTAGCAAGAGGTTGCAGCGAGAGTTCGAGAAACTAGATTTAAAATATTGGTCATAATATTTACCAAGAATCACGGCAGCCCTACATTAGTTTATATAGGAACAAGTGTGCATATGGCAAAATAATTTGCTGAAATGTCTACAAGGACAGACCATCAATGGCTTTAAGAGTGCATAATGTAATTGGTAATCTTGCATGGGTTGAAATGGTGAGCCAACAGCGGTATCAAGGAGTCAAGAAACAGTTAATTATGCCCCAGTGTTCGACCAGGTGGGAGGCAAACTCTAGCCCCACCGTGCCAACGTGAGCCTCATGCAAACTAACCTCATCCCATGTCAGACATCAATATTTCAAACCATAACAAACAGACCTGGGGCTGTTATATTAAGTACAAACCACTGGTTTTAACAAGGCAAGTTCATGCCCATGCTCGATTAGACAAACATAGCTAAAGGCTGTGACTATTTAAAAAAAAGTCTTGCGCGGAATCTGAATGGGAACCATAGATGAACGGCATCACTTTTTAAACCAGTGGTAGTCAATCTTTGGGTCGTGGCCCATAAGTGGGTGGTGGCAGGGGACTAAGGAGAGTGGCACACATCTCAGCCAAAGTTAAGGCATGCCTACAGGCCTTTCATACATTTACCATTAAAAATGAGGGACACTGAAATGTAAAGAGTACCACGGGATGGTGAAGCACCGATTGATCAGTCACCGATCAATATCGGTCGATGTATGCCATAAACATTTGATCAGCCAATAGAGCATTTTGATTATTGCAGGATCCTATAAAAAACAAAATTGGGGCCAAGAGATTATCGCAGACTCTTAAAGCTTGTCTTTCATTTAATGCAATCAGTCTTAAGGCCGACACTTTGTCCCTACTCACATTCCCATGCTAGTTGAAACTATTGAAGTATCCCTAATCTCATAGGACAAGGCTGTCTCCCGCCAATTCCTTCAGCTTTATGAGAAACCAACTGGCTGCTATGCGGCTCTAATGGGAGATGAGCGAGAGCAATTTGCAGAATAATGAGGTCTCTAAATGGCATAACCCAAGCATCGCGCAGCCAAACTAGTGGTGCCAGAGCGCTTTCATGTCAACACATTTCCTAGGCTTTACAACGATGTCGTCTGCTGTAGCCTGGTTTGAGTTGAGACACAGACATTGGCAGGGATGTCACAAAAAGTGTTATGCCAATACAATTAAATTAAGTGCTGGCACAGGCAGGCTTTAATATTCTATGCGAAATTATACAATTAGTTTGCATACTGGTTATTTGTGTCCTATAATACTGGAATCATTTTGCTATAAATCCAATCCATCTGGATGACATTTGTGACAATTTGATAGCCTTTCAAATTATAGCCTATGCATTGCAACATGATAAGGTCTATGCCACATCACAGAAAGTAAAAGTAATGGTTGTCAGATGACTTTTTTTACAACATTTTTAAACATTAATGATCCATGTTCCACTTCGATTATTGAAAATGATCTTTATCTTCCATAATATAGCAATAGGTCTTATATATGGTCTGTCAGTTTTAAAGGAATTTGTTAACTGGACAATTCTAGCCTATATACACGTTAGCCTACTGTTCAAAAAAGATAATTGGCGAACCTCGAGCAAGTGACCTGACAAGCAAGTTGGAAGATTCTTTTTTGAATAACTTTCTAGTTTAAATGACACTTCCCAAGATTTTATTTGACAATTCAATCACCTGATCAAGTTGTCAAAAGTCTGAGTTCAGAACTACACGTGTAATGGCCAAACCCATGTTGCTTGGCAGTGTGTTTTGTCTTGTTGACTACAGTATATGAGAGTGACTTTAATTACAGGGTACAAGGTGACATGACCTCCACCATTGGAATCTATAGTTTTGTTCGGAAGAGTAACTACACCTACCGAAGTTTTCATCCTCGTGTCTTTTGGAGGAAGCTTCAAATTTTTCTTCCAGTCATCCCCGGGTCTGCAAAGTGTAAATATCATTTAAGTACACAAGCGTCAACAAAATAAGTTCCACCAACAATATCGCTCAAGAAAATTCCCCAAATACAAGTCCATCAAGATGATGACAAGCAGAAACTCAGATACAATTTAGGTGGTTGGACAACATTCATCTAGTCAAGACTGACAGTTTTAATACCGCCTGACAGCAAGCAGCACGGAAATATGACATTTCAACAAGAGGAACCGCCAGCTGGAATATTCATCTTGAGTGCCCAAGTCAATTTACATGCCATGGCTTTACAGCAGGGGCCCCGAGACTCCATTTGTAAATTCAATAATTCAACTTTACATTGCTCCCCCCCCCCCCCACCACACACTTGTTTTAACCCCAACCAACACCCATCTTCTGTTAATATCAATGCACCAGTTAAGTAGTAGCCATTAACTACTCAAGCCAAAATGCAAATACAAAATGTCCAGCCAATTATACACAGGATTCAAGATTGCGCTCTACCATGATATGCACTTCATGATATGTAGACTTGGCACTCAACACTTACTTGATGACCGTGTTTGCTGTGGGGGTGGGCTGGGAGCTACCATTGTTGATTGTGCTGCTCGAAGTCTTCATCTGGCTTGGCTGCTGGCCTCCACCTCCTCCACCAGGTACCCCTGAGGGCTTCACCGAGCCCCGGGTCTGCTGTCCATTCTGGCTGGACAGGCCCAAAATGATGGGGTTCTCCGTCCTGGCGGTGCTCATCGTGACAACTCGGCACTCAACTTGCCCTCTTTCTTCTGATCAAGTGTCTTTAGACGGCGAGTGAGTCCACCCCCCCGCGGTCGGGACGACTCACAACTCTGAAGATCGTCCCACCTTTCTAACGTATTGCCTTACTCAAAGTCCCAATTGTTCAATTACACGTCTCAGCTGCCTCATCAATTAGCCAAATCAATTAGCTGATTGGTGAGTCAATCAGCCAATTAGCCGAGTCTGTGTTGAGCATCCCACGCCGGTTGGGGGCAAATACGTCCTGGCGCAAGTTAAATAGAAAGAAAAGAAAAGAAAAAAAGCTGGGGACGAATTATTATTTTAGCACACGTATATAATTTTTAATCTTCCAACAGGTGGGAGCCAACTGGTTAGCTAGCCATCTGGATTAGCATCACTTGGCAGCACCTCTTTCGTCTCAGGTGTTTCCAGAAACCTAGGAAATGGAAGAGAAAACAATTTATGAACAATTAATTGGATCTCGTCCGGTCTGGTGAGTCACATACACCCCTAATGAGCTCATTAACGTCCCAATTAGCCAAGGTGAGTGTTGTTAGCTAGCCGTGGGCGCCTGACTTAACGTTACGGCGCGTTCCAGTTGTGCTCCGACGTCGGAAAATCGGGATTCAGTCGGAATATCGAGACCCCCCCTATAATGAAGTCGGAATTCAAGTCAACTAGAGAAGAAACTCACAAGCCCTGAACTTCTACAGTCAACAACAAGTCGTATGTGACGTCACTCCCATCCCCCCCGGAAGTTAGCGATACCTGGGAATGACGTCAGAAAAACAAAGTGACAGGAAAATCCGACGTCCGGTGCGCAAGTGGAACGCACCGTCAGCGCTAGTGCGGATAAAGTGGCGTTAGCGGGACACGCGTTTTCTGGGCCGTTTTTTTAGCGTCTACTCGTCTCCTAGTGGAGCCTCACGGCGGGGGGGAGGGGGAAGCAGCGATACGTGACAACCATTGAACAAAAAAGTTCGTCCCTTAGCCTAGCCTAGCCTAGTAGCCTAGCATAGCCTAGCCTCACCTAGCTAGCTAGAGACAACCGCGAAACAACGGACAGCAAAACATTTAAACGGAACAAAACGCGGGACAATTATAAGTCTGTATAGATAGATATATATCTATATATATATATATATATATGAAAAATAAATAGCGTTATAGTTCAGTGAGGGAGCAGCAGCAGCAGCGGGCAGTCGTCGTTACCTTCGCGGTAAACGCAGTAGCGGGGAGGAGGAGAGGGGGGCGGTCCGTCGGAGTCAAGCTCTTATTTAACCCCGCCCACACACGCCTCGCCCCGCCCACACGCAACGCAACGCGCCGTCAGCTGAGCGCACTTGGCAATCAAGCAGGACCACGTGACTTATCCAATTAAGATCAGATTAAGTGTAGAGGGTCCAATTAACATTCCATCTATCGAGCCATCCAAATGGTGCGTCCCTCATATGATATAGCAATCAGGTTTCTATATGTTTCTTTCTCTATTGTTTTATTGTATTGCTATGCAACCTGGCACAAGAATTTCCTTCGGCATTAATAAAGTTCTATCTTATCTTATATCCAAAACATAATAATCAAGTTGGCAATAAACACGCAGGCACACACATGGGGTGTGCCTGAGTGTTTATTGCCAACTTGATTTATTTAGACAGGGTTTAAGTCTGAAGTGCACTTATTTATATTTCGGAATCAAAGGAAACATTTGGCCTTTCGTACCACTTTTCAATAATGTGGCCGTTGCTCAGGACGTGTTTTTCTCAGAAAAACAGCTCAGAGACATGACGCTTCGCTCACCGATTTCATGGAAGCCGTCAACATTCGGCTCTTGACAAATATCTTCCTTCCTCAGTCCCACAACACACTTCCCCTACATCTGGCTATCGTGATCTGCTGCTGCTGCCACTGCTACGGTGCTCTGGTTTCAACTTTACGACGAAGAGGAGAGACGAGGAGAAATCCTGGCGCCATCCGCCCGCTCCCGTCTTCACCGGTTGGCTTCTACGCAAACCACCGTGGCAGACACACACAGGGTGGCGTTCGAGACCAGAGGTCGTGAATCAAAACCGGTGCGCAGGCAGGGGCCAGACCCAACTAGAAGTCAGAGAGGCCAGAGAGGCGGCAGAGGGCAGGGGTGGTGGGGGGTTAATCGCCTTGTGTTCGATGGTTGCACGTCTGCAACCAACCAACCGACCGACTGACTGACCGACCCTGACTTGAGGTCAAACCAGCCACTCATTGCTTCCTGGAGTGGTTTCATGTGGACAACAACAACCATTAGGCCCCATATCGACATTTTGCACTTGATATTGAAAGAAAACAAAACAAGTCTAAAAGATAGTACTGAGAATCTGCACGGCATTTGTAATTGCACTTAGATGTCGTTTAATAATGTACAACGTTTTTGTTTTTTTTACCAGAATGTCCTCGTACAGATACCTTCAAGTTAACAAATAAAGTTTTAATTGTATATTTCAACCACGTCTCCTCTCGGCGGTCTTCTCGATGCAACACACGTCAGACAACAAACGGAGACTAACGCCATGTGATCAGCGGAACAGTATTATTATTCTGTAGACCTCTATTAAAACAGTTATACACAACGATGGCAAACAATCACAAATTGCATTTTTTATGTACAGCAACTATATATTATATTATTTTTTTTCCTTTGCACAACAGTTTATAGTTGGAGAAAAGAATCAATAGGAAAACAAATAGAAAGGTGGGTCACTCCCTCCTTCACCGCCCAGTGATCCCCCACAACAAGTACACACATTAGTGCAATATACACATATTACAGTATTTTAGAAAACAGGTTCATATGTCTTAACCATGTGATGGTGCTTTTCAATATTCATTTTTTTTCTCAGTTGGAACTCCAAAAGTCGAAGTCGAAGATAATCACTGATCCATTTTTTTTTTACAATTCTTTTTTCTTTTTTAAATAATTGCAGAAATAACATGAATGAAAACATTGTTTTGACATAATGCAGGAGCAACATGTTGGAAATAAGCAGGTTTTTTTGTTTTGTTTCTTTTTCTACTTGTCGTTTTGTCGAGTGTCAGCGAGTCGGACTAGAATGGCATGTTGGGTATGCCCCCGGGACCCAGGGGCCCATCCAGGGACATGCTCCGCTGTGGGGGGCCCCCCATCATGGGGCCCTGGGGGGACAAGAGAGGCCCCTGGGAGCCCCGGGCCTGCATCATCATGAGGTTCTGCTGAGCCATGAGATTGTGCGGGTGTTGCTGGGGTGACATCATGCCTGGGTGGGGCTGGGACGCCTGGTGCAGGCTGGCCATCATAGCCTGCTGCTGCTGCTGCTGCTGGTGGTGATGGTGGTGATGGTGGTGCTGCTGCTGCTGCTGCTGCTGTTGGAGATGCTGCTGGGGGATCATACCTGTCCTCCCCATCATGTGTCCCGGCGGGCACATGGGCCCCATGGCTCCCATGGGACCCATCATTCCCCCGCCGCCGGGCCCCATGCCCCTGGAGGCGCCCGGGGGCATGCCCATGCCCTGGCGCATGCCGCCCGGGCCGGCGTGCGCGGGCAGCTGGTGCTCGGCCATCATGTTCTGCAGGTGGGCCAGGTGGGGGTTGGAGGACATGGGGCCACCCTGCTGGGGGCCCGAGGAGCCCGACAGCTGCTTGAGGAGCTGGGGCGGGGGCCCCGGGTGCTGGCCTGGGCCAGGGCCCTGGGCCTGGTGGGGGTTCTGTGGGGGTCTCTTGGCAGGGAAGTACTGCAGGGTGCTGCTGGGCTTTTCGGCAGGAATGATGCGCGAGAGGTCGAACTCGGGGATGCCCGTGTGCGAGGTGCGGATCACCTCGCTCAGGTCGGGCCCGTCTCCCAGGGAGAAGTCCGAGGGGTGCGGGTGGCGGTGGTGCGGGTGGCCCCTCTGCTGCTGCTGGGAGGGCATTCCCCCGTCGTCCCCAGGCTGTGGGTAGTGGTGTGCCAGCCCGCCCAGGGGAGAGTGCATGGGTCCGTGCTGCTGCTGCTGCTGCATCCGGCTGAACCCGCCCATCTGGTGCTGGGGGACCGGGGACATGTTGCAGGGCCCCACCATGGTGCTGCCGCCGTCGCCCCCCGGCCCGGGGCCCAGCATGGCGGCGGGGTTCATCCCGGACATGGCCAGGGGGTTGGGGGAGGATAGCATGGAGCGCGGCCCGTCGTGGGGCATCTGCGGCTGGCCGTGGAGCATCATGCCCATGGGGCTCTGGGGCTCCCCGTTGGGCCCCATGGAGCCCTGGGACACCAGCATCTGGGGCCCCTGCGGATTCCCCATGTTCCCTGGTGGGAGATTACAGTCTTTAATATAAGCATCATTATCGTTATAAAGTACTGTCAGCTGGTGCTGCTCCTACTATTTATTTACTACTGATGGTTAGCACTGGATGCATTAAAGGGCTCCTATTATACCACCAGGTGTGTGCGTGTGTGTGTGTGTGTGTGTGTGTGCGTGCGTGTGTGTGTGTGTGTGTGATTAGCCATTACAAGCCGTTTCAAAATTGTCATTGTGACAGAGTGACATCACAGGTGGCGTGTCCACCCAGATGTGTGATGTCTAGATCAGACTACCAGCCGACCCAGTGGACTGTACCAACTGGTGAACTGATCTAGTCATCATACATCTCGGTGGACACTCCCACTTGGTGAAAACAACCAAATAAACATATAGCGAGTCCTATTTTTCAACAGATCTTTGCATCGAACAATGCAATTAACGGTTCGTATGATATAATGAGGTCTTATGTGTGTTTTTACATGACTTATGTGTGATCTGCACAACCAATTGCCCCACTTGCCTCATGTTCGCTATAAATATAAAATATATATATTTTTCTTTCATTAAGCTGCGCTAACCTCCGATGCTGACTCCGGACAGGGAGGGGTGGTCGGGCATCATCTCGTCGTCGGACGTGGCGATGGTCTTGATTGCGTCGTGGTAGAGCGGCGTGGTGCTGGGCATGGCGTACTTGGACATCTGGTTCATGATGAGGGACAGGGGGTTCTGGGTGGCGGGCGCGGCCTCCGGGGAGCCGGCGCCGGGGGCCGCGGCGGCGTTGAACGGCGGCAGACTCGGGTTCAGGGAGCCCGGCTGGCTGCTGGGCGTGGAGTTGGAGCTCCGCGGAGGGAGGGAGGGGCCTGGGGAGACGGATTCAGATTATTTGAAGTCACATTTTATCGTTTTTATTGTCATTTCTTTATGTATTACGTGCATATTATTACGTTTTGTGGCTACATCATACTGTATATGTATATATTACTCTATTTCATGTTCATTCCTTACTGTTGTTTGGTTTATATTACATGTTCTGAGTGATATTAAGATTTCATATAACGCATTTAGAATTTTTTACATCTTTTAAATGAAAATCTGATTTTAGTTAGCTATTATTTCAATCTACTATTTTATGATTACTTTTTCATCTTGAGCAGGGCAATTGTTTTTCCCAGGATTAATTGGGAAAGCACTAACTAAACTAACTTTTGAACAAAAATGTGCTTTGTTCTGCGGTTCATCTGTGAAACATTTCAGATACTTTCCCAACTACGTTATTAACGTTATTAACTACTTGTGATGTCACGTGGGGGGCCATTCCAAACGGTTTCTGAAACCGCTTGGAATGGCTAATCACGCTCACACCTGGTGGTACATAGGTCTCCTTTAAAATAATGAAAGCACCATATAAGTGTGTCGGAGGTCTGGCCGTACCCGTCTCAGTGGAGCTGCCGCCTCCGTTGCCGCCCAGCCCCTTGCCACTGGCCGGCCTCCCTGGGCTTGGAAGAGCCGTCTTGGGCGAGGCCCAGCCCGGGGAGCCCCCATGCAGGGCCGGCGACTTCAGGTGCCCGGGGGAGGCGGAGGGCGAGCGCATCCCCAGGGAGGAAGAGCCCATCAGCTGGGGAGACTTCATGGAAGAAGAGGAAGGCGTCCCGGCGCCGGAGGCCGGGGGAAGTGGAGGGTTGGCCGGCCCCCCGGAGGACATCTGCGAGGGGGACTTGAGCCCGGGGGCCGAGGGGGAGGGGAGCAGCGGGGATGGCTCCTGGCTGAGGGACGGGGACTTGAGCTGATGTGGCGGAGGCATGGAGGGGGAGCCCATGGGGTTAATGTTGATCGACAGGTCGGACGGTCGGCGCGAGGCGGGGCCGGTGCCTCGGACGCCCCCGCCGGCCATGGTCATGTGACTGAGCCGCGGCGTGCCTCCCATCTGGGAGGACCCCTGCTGCTCGGGGCCGAACATCTCCGGACCGGCCTGCTGGAGGTACGGCCCCTCCATCTGCCCCCCGGAGAAGGGCCCTTGGTTGGGGAGTTGGAGGGCGCCGTCGGGTCCGGGCACCATGCCCCTCTTGACCGGCCGTCCGTTCTGCGCCGCCCATATTCTGGAGATGGCTTCGGGGCTCAACATCTCCCCTAGAGGCCCCACCACCCCGGACCGACCACAGAGCTTCTGGGCCAACAGCATCTGCTGCTGCTGCTGCTGCTGCTGCTGCTCCTGCTGCAGCTGGGAGCTTAGCTGGGCGTTCATGTTCAGGCTCAGGCTGCTCCCCATCGGAGAGTCCACCATGTCCCGCATCTGTGGCGGCCCTCCTCCTCCTCCTCCCGGGGAGCCCAGCATCTCCCGGGAGCCGGGGAAGTCCATGGGGTCACCGCGGCGCCCCATCCCCATGTTGGGGAAGCCGGCGGGCCCCCCGGGATTGTCTAGCATCCTCGGTCCCAGGCCGCTCTGCTGTTGCTGCTGCTGCTGCTGCTGCTGCTGCATCTGCTGCTGCTGCTGCTGCTGCATCTGCTTGGCCATGCGCTCCATCTCCAGCCGATGGAGGCCTTGGAGCTGCCGTTTCTCCATGATGCGGAACATCTCCTCCCGGGTCAGGAGTCGCTCCGGGTCGCCCTGCAGGTGCTGCGGAGGACCCCCGGGATAGCACCCCCCTTGGAAAGGCCCACCGCCGCCGCCGCCTCCTCCTCCTCCTCCTCCACCACCACCTCCTCCTCCTCCACCTCCCATGTTGTTGGGCATATCGTCGAGCCACACCACTCCGCCGCGCGGAGGCCTCTGAGGACCCATGCCCTCCATCGGGAGACCCGAGCCGGGACTACCGGGGAAGCCTCCTGCTGGCGGCCCCCCTCCCCCGCGCTGCATCTGCCCCAGGAACCGGGGACCACCGCGGGGGTCGTCCGGGTGCATCTCCATCAGCCGCCCGTTCCCCCCGCCCATGGCTCCTCCTCCTCCTCCTCCTCCCACCATCATGGCGCCGGGTGGGCCCCAGGGCTGGTCGTCGGGCTTGCTGTGGTAGGGGGGTGGCGGGCCCCTCATCACCATGGGACCCCCGCCCCCGCCGCCGCCGCCATGCATGCCCACTTGCTCCGACATCATGCGGGTGAAGTGCTGCGCGTGCGGGTGCTGCGGCTGCATCTCCTGCTGCCGCCGCTTCTCCTGATAGTACTCCTCTTGCAACTTCCTCCACGCCATCTGCTCTGGGGTCAGGCCGTCGGGCCCCAGCATGGAGCCCATGTCCAGCCCTGGGGAGAAGAGGTGGTGGTGGTGGTGGGGGTGGTGCTGGGAGTGCTGGTGCTGCTGGGGCATGCCGTGGTGCTGGGGGTCCATCGGGGGGCCCTCCATGCCGGGGCCGCCCAGGGACCGGGCCTGGGAGATGATGGACTCCAGCGGCTCCTCGTACTTCTTTGCGCCGCCCCCCGCCACCATGGGGCCCGCCTGGGCGTTGGCCCCCCCGCCGTTCGTACCGTTGTTGCCGTCGCCGTCCTCCGCGCCGCCCTCTGCGAGGTTGTTGTTAGAGGGGCTGTCGTTGTTGTCGTTGTTGTTGTTTGGATTGCCGTTGGGCCCGGCCGTGTTCTGGGGGCCCCCGGGCGCCCCGGTATGCAGCAGGAGCCGCTCGAGGTCCCGCAGGGTCTGGAGGGAGCGCTCCCGGTGTTCCCGCTGTTCCTTGGAGAGGCCGTCCACACCGCCGGGCCCCTCCAGCGCCCCCGGGTCCCCCTGGAGGTGGGCCGCCACGGCCGAGGGGCTGTCTGACGGAGAGATCCCGGCGTTGGGGTGGGCCATCCCTCCGGGACCCTCCCCAGTGGCGGGCCCCAGACCCGAGCCAGCAGCGCCACCGCCACCGGCACCTCCTCCTCCTCCTCCCGAGGCCTTGTGGGCGGCGAGGCGGAGGCTATTGCAGGGCCCGGGGCCGCCCGTTCTGCTGTGAGGAGACTCATTGTCAGAATGTCCTGCGGACGACGGCCCGCCCGCGGCCAGGGGACCCCCGACCCCTCCGGCCGAGCCTGGCCTGGGGGTCCCGCCCTGGGGCTTGGGGGTTCCCGTCGGCGGGGAGCCACTGGAGGTCCTCTTCTCCGGGAGGCTGGGCAGCTTTCCGGCGTTGTGGCCCTGAGGTGAGAGGAGCAGAGGAGTGGTCTTAAAGTACAGTCCCACCGTATGATTCCCCCGATCCCACACACACACTGCACTCATTATCCTATCAGTTACTTTATAAACGCATCTACACACGTTGGTAAGCAGCCGACAAGCCAGCAAGCAGCGGTGGAGCCATGCTGAGAAGTATATCCAATCGGGAGAGAGGTTTCTTCGACCAGTAGCGTATTTGCAGAACACATCTTTACATATGTTGACTGAGCTGGATTGAGACGAGGCCTTACTTATAATTATTATAGAATCGTTTATTTTATTATTATTTTTACTCCGGGAAGGGAGTGAATTACATGTCCAGCACAGGCCCAGAGGTGGGAATGGAACCTGGGTCACTACAAGGCCACAAGGTGCATGTCCGCCAGGGTTAGCGGCGCACCAGTGGGTTGAGCCACCACCACCACCACCGTGGGCTACTGACCTGCTCCAGCTTGCTGCGGGGAACTTGTTGCTGGTGAAACTGAAGGATGGATCCAGAGTGTCCGTTCAGCACTGCCTCTGCAGCACTATCACACACACACACACACACACACACAGACACAGACACACACACACACACACAGACACAGACACACACACACAGGAATATTGCATTCTTAAACCTCTATATTACCAGCCCTAATCAAAAAGGTTCCATCAGAGACTGTGAACAAACAAAGCAGAGATAAACCAAGAAGAGACCACAGACAGGATATTATAAACCAAGATGGAGTCGCTGCTCCGGTCCATAAACAGTGCATTAGATTGTTTATTGGGATATAAATATGCGATGAAGACATCGTTACATAACGTGGAAGGTAGTTATTACGTATTAGTCATTTAAAGTGATGCATGTGTAACCGTGTTGAGAGGAATCCTGAAACAACCTGGCAAAATGTCACAAGTTAACAGAACTCGTGTTATTTACCATCATTCACAAAAGACACAAGATCTGATCTTTTCCAGTTAAGGAGGGAATCCATAACATAACAAAACTGTCAGCCACCTTGAACAAAATCCAACCGACTTAATAGTTTGCACAATTAATAAAATAATTATGTTTCATACAAAACTCTCTAGGCGATGTTAAATCTACAAGAACAGGTTTCTAAGATGATATACTGTATATATTTCTCGCGCAGCCTCTGAGTGTTTGATTAAAAAGGTCTCCAGAGTGCAGTTTCACTGGTTTTGAGTGACACCACGACAAGATTCAAAAACATAAAATAGTCAAACATTCTTCAAAGGAAGCCTGGCTATGGTAAGAAGAGATTAAGAAGAAGAGTGTATTATGCTCTACCTGTTGGCCAGGTAAGTGATTGGAGTGTGTGAGGTGCTCTACCTGTTGGCCAGGTAAGTGATTGGAGTGTGTGAGGTGCTCTACCTGTTGGCCAGGTAAGGGATTGGAGTGTGTGAGATGCTCTACCTGTTGGCCAGGTTGGTCGTGAAGACGTAGACAACCTGCTGGGAGGAAGGCAGGGAAGAAGGCTCTGTTTTCAGCGGCCCCAGGGTCCCTCCGCGCCGGCCCACCGCCCCCCCGGGGTCAGGCCCCGGGCCCCCAGGGGGACGGCCGCCGAGACCCTGGAGAGAACCTGGACCTGGGCCTCCTCGATCCCCTGAGAGAGAGAGACAGAGACAGAGACAGAGAGAGAGCGAGACAGACAGACAGACAGACACACACACAGAGAGAAGAAAGAGAGAGAGGCAGAAAGAGGAAGAGAGAGATGGAGAGAGAGACACCGAGAAAGAGAGAAAGCAAGGTGGGTTGAGATTTTAAATGCACTACATATATTTTAGAATGAACATAGAAGAGAGGTACATGGTGTAAAATAACTGTCATTTAGCACAAAAAAGACCATATATATATATATATATATATATACTGTATATATATAATTTCAAGATGTCTGTAGTTCTCCTAACAGAACCCTTCCAAGTTCACCGCCTGGCCACTAGAGGGAGCCAGACACCACAGAACGCCGGGCTGGCCTGCAAGGGTAGGGGAGGGCTGGGGGGAGTCACATGCTCTGTACTGATGTTTGTCAATGACACAGGGAGGGAAAAAAATAAAAACACGTAATGATACCGATTTCTAGCCTAAACCGGTCCTCTCCATAGCAACAACACTGGAATGTAAAGCAAAGGATTCTGGGTGTGTTCTGGTGAAAACTGTTCAAACCCACAGGGAGGGGGAGGTCAAACAGGGCCTTTGTGTAACTGTGTGTGTGTGTGGGGGGGGGGGGGGGGGTTAACATAAGATAAGATCTCACTTTATTATCGTCGGTTCAGAAACCGACAGAGTGTTGTCACGAGTGTGTTTGTGTTAATTGTATAAATGGTCTGTAACTAACTGTGGCAGACAGGCTGACTGACGACATACAATACAAAGTGCATGCGCTTCATACGACATGCAAAGCCCTCTGCTCATCAAATATATCACCCCCACAGAGTTCTGCCTTTCATTCATCCATCCATCCATCCATCCATCTGCTGGATTAAGGAGCTTGCTTATGCCTGTTCCTCCTGCTGTGTTGGTGGTGGTAGTCCGTGAGGGGTAGTAAATCAGCGCTGTGGTAGTTCCATTGTTGTATCGTGGGTGTGCTGGTGTGTCTTGGTGTGGTGGTGTCTTGGTGTGGTGGTGTCTTGGTGTTGTGTGTTGGTGTGCTGGTGTGTCTTGGTGTGGTGGTGTCTTGGTGTTGTGTGTTGTGTGTTGGTGTCTTGGTGTCTTGTTGTTGTGTGGTGGTGGTGGTGGTGGCGGAGGTAGTGGTGGTGGTGTCTTGGTGTGTGTTGGTGGTGGTGGTTGTAGTGGTTGTGGCGGTGGTGGAGGTAGTGGCGGTGTTGGTGGTGTGACTCACGGTGGGGGGCGGAGCGCGGCTTGTCCTCGTCCTCCTCGGTGTCGGGGCCCGAGCACCACTCGTCCCCGCTGTACGGCTGCTTCCTCTCCAGCACGCAGCGCCGCTTGCTACGCATCACACCCTCTGCGCACACGCACGCACACACACACACACACACACACACACACATAGGACAAGACACACACAGGACAAGACAAAGGACAAGACACGCACACACAAGACAAGACACAAACACACAAGACACAGGACAAGACACACAGGACAAGACACAGGACAAGACACGCACACACACACACACAGGACAAGACACGCACACACACACACAGGACAAGACACACAGGACAACACACACAGCACACACACACGACACACACACAGAACGACACACACACACACACACACACACACACACACACACACACACACACACACACACACACACACACACACACACACACACACACACACACAGTAAGAACGCTTCCAGAACGTTTTCTTCCTAACAGTTAAATCCACCCTTCCTCTTGAATCCACTGTGTTTTAAGGCCAAACTAATATTGACTGGCCTGGATTCTACCATCCATACAGCCGCTCAGTCATTCTGTACACATTGACTTCTTGTGTCACGGGGGGGAGACACTGTTGCTATACTTGAAATGTTTACCTTCGATATTTGATTTTTTTTTATAAATATTTCACTTGAAACTGCCATGTTCATTTTGCACAAGTTCTAATACACTTATTTGTACTTTTCATTTGTCAAGTATTTAATTCACACACGAGTACAGAAAATAGGATTTACCACGTGGTTATTTTACAGTTATTTAAGATCGTATATTTATTGAATAACAAGAAAACATGCTATATCATCATATGCATTGTTATAGGAGATATTAAATTATCTATATCGTGATAAAAAAAGACTTTGGCCATATCGCCCAGCCCTACTGGGCCATACAGAGCAGAGACGCTCTGGTTGTGAAGGTCTGACAGTAAAGCTGGCCCTCAAGTCAGTGTGCTGTCCGCATGGTAGCAGGGAGCACAACGATGCAGAGATGCTCTTCTGCAGTGAAGACAGGCCGTCTCCACCGACCAGAGATATACAGCTGCCCTTTAGCTGTGTGAAAACACAAGTCTTCCTGGTGCTGAGCTGCAGAGCGAGACATTACTCTAGAACTCTAATGGGGGGCGACTTCCTGTGATTGGCTGGTAAGACAGCGTTCTAGAACTCTGCTGCAGGGCGATCTCCTGTGATTGGTCGGTGAGGCAGCGTTGGAGAACTCTGCTGGAGGGCGACCTCCTGTGACTGGTGGGTGAGGCAGCGTTCTAGAACTCTGCTGGAGGGCGACCTCCCGTGATTAGTGGGTGAGGCAGCGTTCTAGAACTCTGCTGCAGGGCGACCTCCTGGGATTGGTGGGTGAGGCAGCGTTCTAGAACTCTGCTGGAGGGCAACCTCCTGTGATTAGTGAGGCAGCGTTCTAGAACTCTACTGGAGGGCGACCTCCCGTGATTGGTCAGTGAGGCAGCGTTCTACAACTCTCCTGGAGGGCGACCACCTGTGATTGGTCGGTGAGGCAGCGTTCCAGAACACTACTGGAGGGCGACCTCGTGTGATTGGTCGGTGAGGCAGCGTTCTGGAACTCTGCTGGAGGGCGACCTCCTGTGATTGGTTGGCAACACAGCGCCGAGCACCCCCTGTGATTAGTCGGTCGCAGGTGTGGCAGCAGAATGCTTCAAACAGCATGCTGTGGTGCGGCGAATTTGAATGTGCTTTGTTTTAAGATCACAGTGGGAGAGAGAAAGACACACACACACACACACACACACACACACACACACACACACACACACACACACACACACACACACACACACACACACACACACACACACACACACACACACACACACACACACACACACACACACAGAGAGAGAGAGAATATGGAGCCAGGGGAGGAGCTACAAAAAGCTTTCATTCTCTTGTGTCAGAACCACACCTCTTCCTCCCTGTATGTTAAGTAACTAGAGTGACTGTGTGTTTATGGATGTGTGTGTGACTGTGCATGTGTGTGTGTGTGTATACGAGTGTGTGCTTGCGTACACACAGCAGGCTGAAGCAGGATGTTGTTTTCTTAAAAAAAAATTACATTACATCAGTCTCCAGCGGTTCTAGCAGAACACTGGCAGCTATACGAGGGGAGGAGGATCAAAACAGATCTGCTTTTGATGGTTAAAGAGCCATCTTTCTACAACCGGTTTCAAATCTTTCATTTGAACGTTTAAAATGACATTACACGGCCACTGAATCCTCAGGTGCACAATCTGCAGCTGATTCACCCCCAACCCCAACCTCATCTCCTGGTCGGACTGGAGATGGGAGAAGAAAAGCACCACAGAAACAGCCAGTCATGATCTAAAACCATACCAACCAACTCCTCAAATAAGACTTTATTGTGACAAATGTCACGCTTCATCAAATCTATACAAAAAAAACCCAGCATGCAACAGTGCTCAAAGTGCTGGAGGGGATGCAGGAGAGAGAGAGACTGTGTGAGGTTCTGGAGGTCCCTGGTGAAGGAATGATTTCTGCTCAAGATGGAGCCAGTAAGCAGCTGGGGGAAGTCGCTCTCAAGCAGACAGACACGCCACAAACTCCCGCCTCACAAGCCACACTGTCTGTGGCTGCAACCGCGTCGTTCTGTCCGTCTCGCCGTTGTCGTTGTGCGCACGCGTGTGTGTTTGCATGTCTGTGTCTGCATGCCTTTCTCTCAATGTCTGTTTATGTGTCTGTGTCTGTCTATGTGTCTGTTGTCTGTGTATATCCGTCTGTCTATTTGTCTGTCTGTATGCCTGCCTATGCGTCCATATGTCCGTTAGCCTGTCTGTCTGTCGGCCTATGTGTCTGCCTGTCGCATTCTATGTGTCTGTCTGTCTATTTGCCTGTCGGTATGCCTGCCCATGTGTCCATATGTCCGTTTGTTTGTCTGTCTGTCGGCCTATGTGTCTGTCTGTCTGTCTGTCTGTCTGCCTGTCTATGCCTCTGCGTGTCTCACCTGCTTTGGCCTCTGCCTCCAGTGAGGAGAGGGCATCTCTGGGCTCCACGGAGTCGACGGAGACGCTCCTCTCCCGCTTGCTTTTGGTTTTCAGCATCGCTCCCACGCCGCTTGCCGATTGGCTAGCCTTCAGCCCAGGGTTCCCCGGAGCCATCTGATTGGTCTTGACTGCATGGCTCCCGACGCCGACGCCCTTTGGACTCTGACAGTGGCCCACAGCTCCCGCCTTCTGCTGACTCAGCTGCTGGTTCACATTGGCTAGTTGGGCTCGGCCGTCGCCCGTCACTTGCTTGCCATGACTGGCCAGTTTATTGTCAGTGTGCATCTGATTGGCTGGCGGTTAAGCTGCGCCTGAGTGGCTCTGGATTTCACAGTGCTTACGAGCAACACTGAGGGGGAAATAAAAAACAGAAAGAGAAGAAACTCAATCATTAGTTTTTGCCCCAAGAAGAAAAGGAGTCTCTTTATTCTTTAGTCATTTCCCAGATGCTTTTATCCAAAGTGAAGGACAATCATTAAGGAGCGGGTAGTGGTTAGACACCTTGCTCAAGGATGTCTTTATGTAGATCCTGGACATCGGGGATCGAACCCTGTACCTTTTCGGCTTTACCCTTTCGGGAGTCAAACACCTGAACTACGATACTACACTCAGCAAGTCTCGTTGTTTCTCAATATTTGGGCAATCTGGTCTATCCAGACAACAACAGATAGCGAGCCACACTCACGACTAGTGGCACAGAAACGCTAAATAATAAACTCCTTCAACCAGGAGTTGTATATATTATGTACATATATGTCTGTTTGAGATGTCCGGCCTAGTATTGACCTCACTGACCTCATTTCCCCCAGAGGGGCAACCGACAGCAGGCCATGCTGGTCTCCAGGGATCCTCATTGGCCACACGCTGACCTGCGGGGAAAACAACGACAACAACATCAACACAACAACACAACCACTGCCTTGACAACAATACAGATCAGAGAGGGTGCAGATAAGCAGCAGAACTGAGAGACCCGATTGTCCCTTTAAGAGGGACCCTGCTCAAATAAACACGGGAAGTAACCGTGTTGCTGTCCCTTTAAGTGACTCTGACCAAACACTGGCGCACTGATGTTACCGTCCCTTTAAGAGCACAAACACTGGAACACTGGCTGCGAGTGGCCTCCCCCTTAAGAGCCCAAAACGGCAGATCACTGCTGTAACCTCCCCTTTAAGGGAAAGAGGGCAGACTGAGAAAGGTTGAGGGGTGGGAGGGAGGGAGGGGGAGGGACTCTCCGCGCTGCGCGAGGTACCTCCCCCTCCCCGGCAGTTCGCAAAACCGCAAAAACTCCACACATTCCTCAACAGTGTGTCTCTCTCTCACACACACACACAGACAGACACACACTACCTGGCTCTTCTTTAGTAAAGTCCCTCGCTCAATTTCCACGCGCGCACACACACACACACACACACACACACACACACACACACACACACACACACACACACACACACACCACACACACACACACACACACACACACACACACACACACACACACACACACACACACACACGGAGGAATCATTTCCTACACGTCACACCGATTCTAAGCGAAAAAACATTTCCTTGGGTTATTACGGTCATCGCGGCAGCCCAAACCTGAACGTTTTGGGGGCGGGCGAAGTCTGACTCTGCCGCCCCCCCCCCATCTGTGTGTGCTACTTTAGTACACACAGATGCTCCAATGCACCCCCCACTCCGGGCTAAAGGACCCAGGGTTCAAGTCCACAGCTGCTGGTGGCTAGCGCTCGTCCACACGGCAACACCTGTCCCCATGAACCCCAGACTCCTGCCGTTGAACTTTGACCTATCCCACAGGGGCCTGGCTGTGACTCTATATGGGGGGGGGAAGGGGTGGTGAGTCTAGTATCGACTCAGAGCTGGGCTATAGGGAACAAAAAAGGTCTGATGAATGACACATAATAGAGAGTACATAATAGAGAACATAGTAACCCCGGCAAATCGATTACGCGGCGAGGTATCATAATACAAATAATACGATGAAGTAATTATGAACAGTATTTACAGTGTTGTGGATATGACGAGCAAGCAGGGATCCTCTCTGTTCACTGTTGCGTTATCTATTCATCCGTTTTATTCATCCGTTCACCGTCTAATGAGATCAGAAGCTAAAACCACTTCCTTGTAAACGCAACCATTAAAACAGGAAACGACAATTGAAGCGATGTGACTGCATTCCAAACAACACATTTTCTAACAGCCTAACAATGGGGAGTGTGTGTGTGCGTGTGTGCATGTGCGCCTGTGTGTAAGTGTAAAGGTGAACAACAACAACAACAACAACATGACCAACAGAAGACACACCTGTGTGAGAAGCAGTGAACCCGTTGGCCAAATCAAATCACCATCAAACGTCAGGACGGCCATTTTGACACCGCTTCTAGTGTTGTTGTCGCTGTTGTTCGTTGTTGTTGTCGTTGTGTCGTGCAGTTAACCTGCGACACATTCCACATTCCCTGCAAACCTCGCCACTACATTTCAACACCAGCGTGACTGCACGCAACGTCTCGGTGGTGACTCAGAACTCTTATGACATCACAGGACAACACACGGGCGGGACCCGTCTTTCAGGACAGCTGTAAACAAAAGACAGACGAGACGAGAAAGAAAAGGGGTGGGGGACGTGTGGGGGTGGGGGCGGGGGGGTATCCATTCTGCTTGCTCACCTTGACAGGTATCGGTAAGAGAAGTGACAATGCCCGTAGTTCTATTAGTCATTAACCACGGCTGGCTCAGGACAACACAGAGGCAGGCTTGTTCACCGCCAGTGGACTCGATCAGTCATTAACCCGAGTGGGAAGAGGGACGCACAACGTCAGAGAGCATTTAGATCTCGGCAACACAAGGGGTGGGTGGGGGGTGGGGGTGTGTGTGCGTGTGTGTGTGTGTGTGTCCTCACAATACGGATATGATAGTCCTACACAGAGGCTACGGTACAGACATGATAGTCCTGTGAGTAGAGCCTACGGTACAGACATGATAGTCCTGTGAGTAGAGCCTAGGGTACAGACATGATAGTCCTATGAGTAGAGTCTAGGGTACAGACATGATAGTCCTACACAGGGGCTAGGGTTAGGACATGATAGTCCAACAAGTAGAGCCTAGGGTACAGACATGATAGTCCTATGAGTAGAGGCTAGGGTACAGACATGATAGTCCTACACAGAGGCTAGGGTTAGGACATGATAGTCCAACAAGTAGAGCCTAGGGTACAGACATGATAGTCCTACACAGAGGCTAGGGTTAGGACATGATAGTCCAACAAGTAGAGCCTAGGGTACAGACATGATAGTCCTGTGAGTAGAGCCAAGGGTACAGACATGATAGTCCTATGAGTAGAGCCTAGGGTACAGACATAATAGTCCTATGAGTAGAGCCTAGGGTACAGACATGATAGTCCTATGAGTAGAGCCTAGGGTACAGACATGATAGTCCTACACAGAGGCTAGGGTACAGACATAATAGTCCTATGAGTAGAGCCTAGGGTACAGACATGATAGTCCTATGAGTAGAGTTTAGGGTACAGACATGATAGTCCTGTGAGTAGAGTCTAGGGTACAGACATGATAGTCCCACGAGTAGAGGCTAGGTTACGGACACAACAACACAAGGCAAAACATATCTTTGATTATTTTACTCTGACTAGATCCAAACGGGATCACCTTACTGTCTGTCCTCTTGAACAAGATTGCGACACCAAGCCCAACCAATAAGAACACACCATGACATCTTCTCTACTTGCAAAGTAAGTGTATCAGTGGGTACAGTGTCCATGAACTCCTCAGCTTTACGTCACACGTATACCTTACTTGGGAATACGTCACACTACCAAACCAACATCGCCGCTGGACCCAATTTTACAGTATTTCAGCTCTCTGGAGTCCTCCCTATATGGTGCACCGTCAACAAAAACCAAACTAAATCCCATGACGCATTCTGATGTAGAAGCCTTATACAGACAGTGAAAGGGTTCAAATGCTATGTGCTAAAAAGGACAGAGACAATGGAATTTTTGTGACAAAAATTCCGATGTGAAAATGTTGGCCAAGATATGTCTTTATTAAACTTTTGCATTCCGAATATAAAATACCACGGATGACACACTGACAGCTCAATAGGTTTTCAGTACCAAAGGACGACACACTAGAATATCAATGTTCTGCATTTCTACAAGGACGACGGCCTTGTGTTTGTATAGAGCATTTTGTACCAGATTCTCAAACAACAAGTGAGACCTCATCCCCTCCCCACACGAGCTGGAGGAGATTGAGTCACAACGTGGAGCAATGTGAATGTACGTGCTGAATGAAATGAATCCACACCCTTCATTTTAGAAGAATTGCCACCTTATCGGAAGAGCTAGATTTGGGGTTTCCATGTCACATGTATGGTTATTGTTTTTTACTAGTGTAGGATATTTTTGGTCTCCTTCAACAAATGTACTCTTTGTAAGTTGCGTTGGATAAAAGTGTCTACCAAATGCCCTAAATGTAAATGCAAATGTAGGCAAGAACTGCGCACTAGGGCCATGATGATGACATTTTTCCATTTCTGCAGGCGACTATAAATGGGGTCGTTTCCATGGTCAGGGATTCCCACAGGTAGCGTAGATGGCAGGCACCGGGGTACGAACCCAGAACCGTTCAGCTGGGAGTCAAACACCCCAGCCACCATATAACACTATCCTGCCCCAGTGTAGTTAATCAGACCTGTAAATATGCAAATAGTTTAGGGAAATTAGGCCACGCAGAAAATTGGTGCAGCACACCAATTTTGTTACGCTAAACGGCTAAAAGCGTAAACGTAAACTACACAAATACTGTTGTTCTGTGGCAAGGAGGTCTGGGGGTTGGGGCTGCAGCTCCACCAAGTCCTTCTCCACGTTCCACAAAACATCTCATTCCGCTTCTGGTTTCTGCACAGAAGCGTTCTGCTCCTGGCTGTTCTTCTCCCTCTCACTAGGCGCCCTCTCTGGCCTGGTGTTTTCTCTATGATGTAATACCGGAGGACTGGAGCCCCATGCCAAAACAAAGCAACACAAGGGAGGGATTAGGATCCCACAAGTTTGCATGCCGAACCTATAAATAGGAGGACGACGCGTTGGACGGTGGCTTAGCCAATGGGAGCGGTCGCATCCAACTTCCCTGGCTCGCGAGGGCCGGTCCAGTGGTCATCATCACCGCTCTTTCGAAGGTAAACACTCGAGTTAACCGTTGAGTTTGACCGATAAAAAGGGTGGCGGTATGATGATAAACGTATCAAGATGTGTACTGGTTCTCTGTGGAGCCACGGTATCGTTTGTCATCGGCAAAGGGGCTATCTGCGCTGCTGTGGTTCGCTTTTAAAAAAACACGCCTGTGGCTACTAGGCCCAGGTCTAGGTTCTCTGTGTAGTCATCATATTATTGAATGTATTAATTCGAACAAGAGAGCCGCAGATTGGCAAACTTAACCTTTGACGGCCGGGTTAACAAACAGCTGTTCATTAAAGAGCCCCGTGACTGGATTCACTAAATTAACAACCCCGGCACCCTCGACCCGTCCTCCACCCTCGCACAGACAACATGCGTGACAAACAGCCTTGCTGGTTTTGATCGTGAACCAAAACAGCATCACAGACACGCAGAGTGTTGTGTATAATTGGGAGAGGTCGACGAGCACACGCTGACATTTGGGTCTGATCATCCATTAGTGCTTAATGGTAGTGACATTTGCATTGTAGATTAAAACGAATGAGCGCAATGATGTTGATGATGCCAATTCCACCGAAATATTCGTGTTTCCTACAGGGGGGCCGTCTTCGGTGTTACCCGTCGATTTATTTGATTACATGTTGTTGTCCTACAAGCTAAATCATCGGTTCATCATAAACCGCTAATAGGGTTCAGCGTCATAGCACAGAAACAGCCTGGCCCTCCATCTGGGCAGAACAGGGCTCTGCTTGTCGTCACTGACTTGTGTGGTCTGGGTCCCCTCGCTAGAGATGCTAGCATGCAACCCCCCACTGGTGGGGATGAGGTCATATCTGCAGATAGGAAGCACTGGGCCTTGCGGTAAAATCTAGTCGTTTCTGTGGTTTTGCACGGTGACGTGCTGCAACTTACAGTCCCTATCCCCCAGTAGGAAAAAAACCACAAGTTCAGCTCTTAGGACTTCCTGTCGGAACGGTGAACAAGTCCAGGTCCAGAAAAAGGTACAAAATACAGTACGTGTTTTTTTGTTCCACCGCTGCAGAGACATGTTGGTCGTAGGCCTACCTCTGGTGTGGTGGCAGTAAATCAGCTAAATCCAGATGGTTGCCTGGAAACACTGAAAAGGAATTTCAATGTTCTGAACCCGGGTGTGCGCTCGGTTTTTCCCATGTTTTCCCCTCACTACCGAAGGACAACAGAACCATAAGTGACTGTCCTCTCCCGCGCCCCTCCTATCCATATCTCCTCACTGGATAAACAGAGGCCGAGTGTACATATTGCATCTCCAATCCTTCCCTCTGGTTCATTAATTGCAGCAAACAACACCGCCCTCACCCTCAACAGCCTTGCGCTGCGTTAGTCAGGCACCATTTATATGGGGTCATAAACGTCATTGTCGACCAATCCCAAATCACCAGCATGACTCATACTCATTAATACCTGTTAATTTGCTCATTAGCACCGATGACGGCAAAGCGTTGCTCACCCACTCTCAATCAAATCAACACTAAATCGGGGTGACATTCAAACACATTATGGGCCTCAATTGCATCAAGTGGCATATTTGTATATTGTGCCGTTCTCAATAAATGCATTTCATTTCAATGCATATATATATTCTTTTTTCAATTATTTTAAATTTTTTGCCTACTTCCTACCTACTCGTCGCCTGCTATGTCACAAGAGTTTCACTGTTCAGAATGGCCCTGTGTTGTGATGTACACGTGACAAATACAATCATTTGACTTCACTATTTTGGAGCATAGTCAGTAAAGGGTAGCAAGTATGATTTGTATTTCACTCTAGAGCCAGTATTGTCCCATGGTTAGCCGTCATTATGTTGAATGCTGTCCGGTTGGATATATATGATAGCAAAATATGCATGCTATTCTATTGTATTATACACTACTTGTGCTATACAGTATATCCATAGCACCAACCTAAGCAACATGTACTGTCTGCAACTGTAAAAAAATGTAATATTGTGATACTGTTATGAACGTTATTCATAAGCTCAGTGTAGTATCAAGATAAATAGGATTAGGATGTTCTGGACAATACCAATCTCGATAATGGAAGTCAGTTGTATATAGTGCCATACATTTACATAATTAGGCAGTTTTTGTATACTTTCAGTTTTAGTCACACAGACATTCTGTCGGCTGCTTTTGAAAGAAAAGTAGGAAGTTGGACTGAGGTGACAGTTTTTATACAGTGCTTTGTTAGCAACTAAAAGAACACAGACACACCCAACCTCCGCCTAGACGTTTGCTCAAGGGTACCTTCCCTCGGCTGGGGATAAAACCAGCAGCCTCTCAGTAGCCAGGTCTGAGCGACTGCCGGGTCAACAGTTTTCAGCCCATTTTCCGAGGTAAAAATCCAACCTGAAGTTATTAGACCAAATCCATGGCCCAACTTACTAGAGTGCCGTCAGGCACAATCACACCTTTGTCCAAAACACTCTCTGTGGAAAGAGTTTATTCCAAGGTGTAAGACACAGGTGAGAGCGAAAATAAACCAAACACTTCTAGTTTGTACTGATATTACAGGACAGGCACACAGAGTAGGGCTTCACCACATGTTCCTGTAAGCTTTACTAGATAGCTCAGATCACACAGTTCCTCATTTTATAATTACTTGTGCATTTTACCTCAACAACATGATGTGTGACCTTTTCCAAGGAGCTTTGTAAGATTTTTTCTAACAGGATTTGACTGGTTGAGATCTGTTCCCACAGAGAAACAGGAAATTATTAAATTATTCGCAAATGCAGAGCACATGGTGTTTACTTTACCGCATCCACCGTTGTTCAGGACACACACGCACGCACGCACGCACGCACACACACACACACACACACACCACACACACACACAGTCCTTGTGTTTTCTCGAGTATCCGTGGAAACAGGCATCCCTGTTCTCAATCAGCCCGGGCGGTTCTGAAGAGCGGCACCAGTTCATCCAATTACCTCCCAGTTTCAAAAGAGACACATTTTCCAAAAAGTGAATCGTTAAATACATTTTAAGGGTCCCGACATTCACAGATGACCAACAAATAATAAAGATGAAAGAAAGAAAAAATAATCAAGGCATGGATTTGACACACTCTGACGGACAAGGGCATCGCTAAAAAGCAACGATGTAGGTCAGATAGCAGGGCATTACAGCCCCTCTGTGTGTGTGTGTGTGTGGTGTGTGTGTGTGTGTGTGTGTGTGTGTGTGTGTGTGTGTCTCTCTCTCTCTCTCTCTCTCTGCTGTTGGGAGAATGCGCTGCTAGTCTGTCCCAGTGGGTCACATAGTACGCTGTATTTTTAGACGGCCGGGGAGGTATTAATAGCGGCCTGCAGAGCGTCGGGCTGGAGGAGACGCGCTGGACAGGAAACTGAGGAGGGCACCGGACACACCTCAGCACACAAGTCACACACACACACACACACACCTAAGCCTCCACACATGTGTATGTGCAAACACACAGAGACACATACTGTATGTACCCTTGGCCTCCCCCACACACACAACACACACACACACACACACAACACACACACACACACACACACACCACACACACACACACACACACACACACACACACACACACACACACACACACACACACACACACACACACACACACACACACACACAGTTGTGAGGGGGGGGGGGGGGAGAGAGGGGGGCGGGGCCACAGCGGGTCCTAAAGGTGCATGTTTGTTTCCCAAACAGCCGTGCTGCGGGCGGACGTGAGCCGGAGTGGAGTGTGTCCTTGCAAGACCCAGAGCGCCGACTTCCTGCTCCGATCGATGGTAACCGTGATCCCGCCCGAGTGTAAATGTCATGTCATGCACCGCAATGAGGAAGTGGGCTGATTTTACCACAGTTTTTATATGGAGAAACTTGTGTATTTGGTTCCAATGTAGGGTACCATCTGCACTCTTAAAGCACTCTTACTAGGTGTGACAGCGTGATTAGCCATTCCAAGCGGTTTTTGAAAACGCATTTCAAAAACCAGTTGGAACTCCCACTCGTGACGTCACGTGGGGCCATTCCAACCGGTTTTTGAAAACGCTTGGAATGGCTAATCACGCTGTCACCTGGTGGTACAATATGTCTCCTTTAAGTGATTCATTAAGAGGAGTATGATCATTTAAAAATAATGACTCTTCACACTAAAGAATAATGAACATCAACATCATTGACATCCGTGATATAGCCTACCGCTTAGTGACAGATGCCTAGCGAATGAGTCTTTAATAATACAAAGTGTTGCCAGCCAGAGGGTCCTCTGATGTAGAATCCTACTGGCAGGCATGCTGAGGCCAGAGCCCACAGAGGAACAGCCAGGGCTAGAACCCTGGTCCAGCGCCCAGAGACGGACAACACACCCAGGTCCGCCCCTCACATCATTGCCCCGCCCCCCTCCCACAGAGGGAGAACCAGGGATGAAGGCCTGGCTGGAGCACCTAGAGATGGACTACCCAGTACCCACCCAGGAGGTCTCCCTCACATACATGTCCCCCCCCCCCCCCCCAAAAAAAAGGTGAGAACCAGGGAGGAAGGTCTGGTTGGAGCAGCAGCACCCAGAGACGGACTGCACATGCAGTACCCGCCCAGGTCTCACCAAGTCATAGTCCAGGAACATGAGCAAAACAACCAACCAACGTCAAACTGTTCACCACAAGGAAATCGGTCCTCCTATCGTATCACAAGCCAGTTGGCATACTAGCTGTCCTATCACCTGTTGGGTGTCCGACTCATGTCACACACACACACACACACACACACACACACACACACGGCCCTCCCCCCAGTTCTTGGCCTTATTCTATACACATGGAGCCATTGCTATCCTCGAAGAGTGGAGAAGGATCCAAGCCAATTATGTAAATCTTTGCAACAAGGTGCTTAACAAACACCAGGCTTTACAACCAGAAAAATCAAATGGATTCGAGGTACAAGACCCAGAGTGGGCTCGCATATGTTGGAATGATCACAGACCTTCATACATCTAAAGCTCTTCTGCAACAAAGATTGTGTCTGAGGAAACGTGTTGAAAGGAAGCGACTGTGCACACACACACACACACACGCAGGGGGCTGCTGCGGCAGACTGTGTCGGAGCATAAAGACATAAAACATCGTCTCTCTCTCGCTCTCTGTTGTTTAACGGTCGAAGCCTTGGAAGAGCCGGCGATGCCACGGGATCTTACTTAGCCTGCATAGCCTGGCTCGTACGGAAGCTGCTGCGGAGATCCCCCGTCCGTCTGACCTTAAAAAGTTATTAAGAAGAATTTGTAAGAGGAGGAAAACCCGAAAAAGGAATCAATCCTAAAAGCAACAGGCGTCCAGGTTAAAGGGAGGTTAAAACCAACAGGAGTGATGTGTCCACATTTCCTGGCAGAGGGTCAAGTCGAGCAGCGGCGGTTTGAGCCAACCGTCGCTCAGCAAACCCGCGGTGGTGGATCAATTTTCGACCGAGCTGGGTCAGGGAGTAAAAGGTTGTCGAGGGCCAAACAAGATAAAAAGGTCTGCATGACTTTCTTCAAAACTGTGGCCAAGGTAGAAGAACCAAACTTTGACTTTATTTCGAAAGCAGCTAAAAGCAGGCTATCGTTCAACGCATGCGTTTTTAAATGGGGTTCAAGGTCTGGTCAAAGAGAGCCCCACGTTTATGGCTGAGGAGGTGGAAGACTCAAAGATGATCTGTGGTGGGAGGAGAACATGAGATGGATTAGAAAATAGACCGCTAGATTTTGGTTTGTGGAGCTGGGGTCAGTTGTCCAGAACATCATTTGAGATGGTGAGAACTATGCTAGGGTAGCTTGGACTGGGTTGCACCAGCAATGCATAAGGTTGTCACTATGTCAAAGCATAAAGTCCGTACTAACTGCTAGTACTAGTTTCAAACTACCAGTTTACTAAATTCAGTTGCACCACCAATACGAATGTAATGTCCTAACTGGGAACAGCTTAGTAATGCAAGAGTCCACAGCCGAGATGTAAGGAATCAACAACCTACGATGAAAACGAGACGTAAACAAGACCTAGCATTATAAGGAGATTATGTTTCAACACTCAACTTGGATTGTCTGCATAACAGTGGAACATTAAATTGTGCTCGTGGATGATGAATACGTGATAATCAGACCCACACGTGCCTTTGGTACGGCCACTGGTGGCGGGGCACGGAACAGAATGTAGACTCCGAGAAGAAGTTGCCAATTCCGCAATGAGTGGATTATGGAGAACCTACACATGAATAAATAGCATAGTCTCCAGGAGGAGCGACCTGATAATATTAAGGCATTAGCAGCGAGAGCCGGTCCGATAGCTCTGAGAAAAGCTATTATGCTCAGACGAGGATGACTAAAATGGACTGATGCTTATTGATACAGAAAATAACGCTCCCGAGGGGGGGGGGGAAGGAAAATACGCCACAGGTCTACAGAACAGCATGCCTTTATGCATAATCACAGCCACTCAGACGGCCGCTTGCTTCCTACAGGGCACTGTATTGTTCACCGTGAAGTGTCTGAATACGAGCGTTGCCGCGCGGACAGGACTAAATCAATGGCCGCCTATACAGGACGTTGTTGTTGTTCAGTGAACCGCGAGAGAGAGAGAGAGAGAGAGAAGGACGTGGGACCGGTGTTAATATAAAGATCGTTGAACCTCCACATCGTCAGCCGGGGAGATTCATCCAAGGTTACTGACGTGCTTTGTGTTTACCGCGTCGTGCCGTGCTGCGCCGGTGTCTGCGCGTGGTAAAGGTTTCGCGATCCAGATTTGCGTCTCATCAAGGCTAGAACACACGCCATGATGATGATGATGATGATGATGACCGCGCCACTTTGTGTGTGAAGGACATCTTGTTATTTCGTGTACTAATCCAAACAAGGCAGGGGTGGTGGTGGTAGAGATACTGGCATGGCCGTCTCCCTCTCTCTGGCTCGTTGAGGAGCACAGGGAGATAAGACCAGTGCTCCTCCTCTGATGTGAGCGAGGAACCTTTAATGAGCACCTCCTCAGCCTCCGCGTTCGCTGTTGACCAGCCGGTCGGCTCTCATAAAACCTACTTCACACCTCCTCCCCGCTCCCCGCCACGGACCATGGCGCTCTCTACACGAGCCCGTCTGCACTCGCACCTTTGTTCTCCTCTCCCAGCATGCAGTTTGTTTTCCCGCCGCAGCCCGTTGTCGTGGCGATGCATCGGGCGGGGAGGGATAACAAGAAACACAGCCGCACACACACGGGGTCAGAAGACAAATCACGGCATTAAGCGGAGGAGAGAATGCCCCAGACGCCATCGGCAGCCTCAGCCCTGGCTCACGCATGCCCACGTTGTTCTGTATTAGATGAGATCCCGGCAGGGGGGCTCCTCGCCGAGTCTCGGTTCCTTGAAGAAAAGTCTTGGCCCATTAGTGCTGTGTTTTCCAGAGGTGATTTGCATAACCTCAGCCTTGCCTTTCCCTGTGTTTGTGTGTGCGAGCGCGTGCGAGCAGACTCTCCTGTGTTCAACGACTACAAGCAGAGGTTAAATTGCAGTGCATTGTGGGACGGCGCACAGGTGAAAGCCAAGAAATCACCTCATTGGAAGGGGTGGGAGGTGGGGAGGAGGGGGGGGGGCAGGTTGCTGCGGCAACAAAACATGACATGGTGCTAAGTAAATATAGGCTTGGCAGCGGGCTGTGCAGACGGAGAGAAGCTGGAAGAGGAGAATAATGCCAACGCTGAAGGAAGAATATTGACATATTTCCTGTGGCCTCAGAGCTGCATCTGACTCACAAACCATCCTTCAAATGCTTTGCAATCAAGAGATCTCGCTTCAGTCTGCACACAATAATAACAACTCGGCCTACACGGCAAGCAACACACTGGAAATGTGGTGATGAACTGGTAACAGGCCATCTGGTTGAACTGGTCGTAAGACAAACCGGTAACAGGCGAGTAGAACCCACCAACTGGTAACAGCTTAACTTGGTAACAAGCTATCTGTCGAAAACTGAGTTACAACAGACAGGAAGAAGAGATGGCATATGAGGTCATGAAAATGCGGTCTGGAGAATAACAATGCGTTTGGTCCACTAATATTTGTGTGTGTGTGTGCATTCGCATGTGTGTGTAGGTATAACCACAGAGGGAGGGTTGAGGCAGCCCTCGACCAATCAGAGTGGGACTTGCTGGGGGGGGGGAGAGAAGAAAGAAAGAAAGAAAGAAAGAACGAAAGAAAGAAAGAAAGAAAGAAAGAAAAGAAAGAAAGAAAGAAAGAAAGGAAAGAAAGAAAGAAAGAAAGAAAGAAAGAAAGAAAGAAAGAAGAAAGAAAAGAAAGAAGAAAGAAAAAGAAAAGAAAGAAAGAAGAAGAAAGAAAGAAAGAAAGAAAGAAAGAAAGAAAGAAAGAAAAGAAAGAAGAAAGAAAGAGAGAAAGAGAGAGAAGAGAGAGAGAGAGAAAGAAAGAGAGAGAGAGAGAGAGAGAGAGAGAGAGAGAGAGAGAGAGAGAGAGAGAGAGAGAGAGAGAGTGTGTCGGTCGAGCAGCGCGCGTTTCATGGTCGCAATCGGCCGCTGGCTCCCCTCCGCCGCAGCGGACCGGGAGTGAAGCGCTAGGCTCATTCCGTACGGGGGGGGGGTCAAAGGTCGAGGGTCGTATCCTTTTCCGACACATTCTGGGAAGTGTGCCAACTGGAGCAACGCACAAAAAAAGAAAGAAACAGAAACACTGCAGACAGAACGGAGGCCATACGACAGAGAGAGAAAGTACACAAAAAAAACCTATGTAGGCGGGAGGGGACAGAGGGCATTCTGTTTAACGCTCTTAGTGCACACACACACACACACACCCCCTCTCCCCCTCTGACTGGCAGTGGGAGAAGAGACTGCCTGTACCACTCAAGCACACACACACACACACACACACGCACACTTGTGTTTAGCAAACACCAGCACAGACGCCGTGTTAAATAACCAAACAACACTAAAAGCGGCTGCAGCAGAGTCAAACTTCCACTAAATAATATAGACTAGGCCTGTCCGTCCGTCTGTATGTACGTACGTGGGTACATAGTACGCACACGCACACGCACACACACACACACACACACAGGGTAGCAGAGCCTCATAGTATCAGGGCCGCCAACGCCGGGGCCACTGAATGCAACACGCGGCGTTCCCAAGGTTGTGACAGTTGACGGAATGTGTTTCAGTTGGGCCGGTTTCAGTTGGGCCACATGGAAGGTGTCTCAGGAAATGCGGTGATTTGCATATCGTTGGCTCATAGTCAAGGATATATAGGCCTAGGCTAAATAACACTTGCCGTGTCAGTCAATGTTGGAGTAATAGCATACACTTTGACACAGATAAGTAAAACAAAGAGAGAACACGCATCAGCAAAGTGCACCCATGGACAAAGCGGCTGTAACCAAATGAATATACAGTACGTTGTACCCTCAACAAGGACATTTACTTTCATCTGTTCATGTAAAGTGTGGCATTAAAATGAGCATAGACGCCAATACTTCCCATTATGACCGTTACAGTTCATATGGGAAAAGTGTACAATAAGCTTGGCGCGGCCTTTCTCGAAGCATTTAGGAGGATATATACTGTAGGAGAATAACTAAGGCTCTAGAGGCTTGTGTATGCTTCTTCCGAAATGTGTCAGAAAGCGACGCTTCTGTTGGGTAGGGTAGACTCGTGGGGGTATGAAGGGGGGCGGGGCTTGGAAGCCAATGCCTGGGCAACTTCCGTTTTTTTTACTCCGCCTCCCCAGGTTGACGGACAGCCTCCTATACTCTGACACCTCCCCAATATCGGCCAGTTCTGTGGAACTATACAAGGTGAAGTCGAATTCGGGCGGGCGATTTGTTCCGATCTCAGAAGCATACAGAGGCCATCTCCGCCAATTAGCATCTCTGCTAACTCGCATCTCTGATTATTCCTTTATGTTAACATTTTACACACATTTGCATAACTGAATCAGAGCAGATGATGGGGGGGGGGGGGGAGATGAGTAAACACTTTGGGTTATGCTAATCTGTCTGGTTATTATGCTCATCTCTGGGGAGACCAGGTTTGCTTTTTAAAAGTCATTTTGGGACATCCTGTCAAAGTTCAGGCAGAACTTTAGAGCCCACTCTTTGCCACAAAGCAAATTCATGCAAATCACGATGCAAAAAAGCAAAGTGTCAGGAGGAATAGTAGCAGCAGCAGCTAAAAGATGACGTCTCAATAATCTGAATGGGGACTCAAATGGCGTTCATGGTCCTGTGATATACGACACATCTCCACGCAAGACAGGGTTATTGGGTGGGGACTGAATTAACAATTGATGTTTACCGATCGTTAAGGATTTGATTTGTGACGGGCTACGGTACGGTACCTAGAGGACACGCCAGCGCAACTGCTGAATCTCATTCATGATTTGTATCCCGTTTGTTTGAGAGCGGAAACTGCCTCGCGAAAGGAAGTTGCTTGTGTAGTTTCTTGTAGTAGTTTCCACTTCCACTCCATCCATGTGTCCTCTTTTACAAACTTCTCAGTCCCAGGAGAACACCGAGGAGGCCGGGAGTGTGACGCCCGACAGTTCAAGAGGAACTAACGTTACCGCCAGGGGAGTTTGTAGCAACGCGCTGAACTGTCTCATCCAGCCTGGTGGTGGAAAAGATCTCAATATCACATTATTCTTTCATAGCCCGCCTTCACGGAGCTCCCTGTAACTCACCCCCCTGCTCTCAGATCACCTGCCCAGATAAGACACACATTTGCCGGGCTGTTCACCACCTTGGGCTCCTGCTTGCGTCAGTAGAGTCGACGGCCATATGTCACAACTCACTCAGACACCGTTTTTCAGGTGGAGACGGGCACACGGGCTCACCACCCGTTTGAATTCACAAAAACAAAAAACGCTCCAATGTTTTCATGGGAATGGGATTGGGATGGGATTTTACTAGCGGTGTGTGTGTGGTATGTGTGTAGGATGAGGTAATAAATTGGTTAAAGGCAGTTTGCCTTTGCGGTTACTCTGGTTTTTCTAATCGTCTGTGTCAAAGGTGTGGTTAGTGACACGGTCTCACATCAAACAGCACTAGTTGGTACCAGAGGTCCGACCGGGCGGGCGGAACCTAAGACGGTCCTTGCATTGTGGTTGCTAAATTAGTCATGGCTGAGCAAACCACTCCATTGACATTTCCTGACCACTGACGTGA
>PIJE02001684.1:57500-60000 GCA_002895965.2 Coryphaenoides rupestris
GACCATGAGTCAAATATATATATATATATATATATATATATATATATATAATAAAAATACCACAATGATGAGATGTCACTTGTTCATATTTAATTGATGCTGAATGTCTCTCAAGCATTTTGTACTGATATGAGACGACACATACAGTATACTCTACAAGTGGCTATTTGAAAACAATATTGTATTGGAATGGCTTGGAGGTCCATTTAGACAGATTAATCACTACAACACTAATGACTGGCTGAATGAATTAGTAAATTAATGATTTCATGGATTCATTCATTCATGTACTGTATATGGCTGTTGGCAAACTACAACTGTAGGCTATTATAACTACGACTTTTCATTAGGCTTTGTGAAATAATTGTTTTATTATTTACAGGAGACATATCTCATTAAATGTACTGCTTTGTTAAATAAGTGTTTTATTTTTAAGGAGACATATCTCATTAAATGTACTGCTTTGTGAAATAATTGTTTTATTTTTACAGGAGACATATTTAATTATATCTACCTATATATATGTGTGTATTTTCCATTGAAAATATATAATTAAAAACAAAAGAAAGATAAAAACTGGAGGCTTCAGCCCTGAAGAGATTAACGACCCCACAGCACGCCCCGGTGGTCTCGTTAAAGACAAGAGACAAGAGATTTGTTCTTGTCTCCATCTTATATCCCGCCGAGTTCTTCTCTCTCTCTACTGTCTCTCCCTCTCTCTCTCTCTCTCTTTCTCCCTCGTTCACTAGCAAGGAGCCTCTCTCTGTCAGGCTCCATCCGACCATCCAATCTTTCTCCCCCTCTCTCTGTCTCTCTATCCCATTCCATCTCTCTTCCTCTCTCTCTCTCCCTCTCTCTCTCCATCCCTTTACCCCTCTCTCTCTCCCTCTCTCCATCCCTCTCCCTCTCTCTCCTTCCTTGTATCCCTTTACCTCTCCCTCTCTCCCTCCCTCCACCCCTTCACCTCTGTCTCACCCTCTCTCCCCTCTCTCTCTCTCCCCTCTCTCCATCAGCCTCCCTCTCTCTCCTTCCTTGCATCCCTTTACCTCTTCCTCTCTCCCTCCCTCCACCCGTTTACCTCTGTCTCACCCTCTCTCCCCTTTCTCCATCCATCCATCCCATCCCTCTTCCTCCTCTCTCCATCCCTCACTCTCATCTCTCTCTCTCTCTCTCTCTCTCTCTCTCTCTCTCTCTCTCTCTCTCTCTCTCCATCGCTCTCCCTCCTTGCATCCCTTTACCTCTCTCTCTCTCTCTCCCTCCAACCCTTTGCCTCTCTCGCTCCCTCTCTCTCGCTCCCTCCCTCCCTCCTTCATCCATCTTTCTCCCTCCCCTCTCTCTCTGTGTCTCTGTGCCCCTCTCTCTCTTCCCCCCCTCCTTCTCCCCCTCTCTCTCTCTGCCTGACTACTGGAATCTCACCATCATTAGATTCAATTTTAGAGTTGGCTAGAGATGATGTGTATGTTGCCAAGCAACGAATGCTGTCTGTGGTGACAACAATCCCCCTGCCATTGTGTGTGTGGCAGAGTCGGTTAATTCACTCACTCACTTACCCTGACATCACACTGTGTGTGTGTGTGTGTGTGTGTGTGTGTGTGTGTGTGTGTGTGTGTGTGTCTGTGTGTGTGTGTGTGTGTGTGTGCATTAGGGATGAACAATTAATCAAAATATTATTGAAAAATCAAGGCAATATGGCCAAGTGCAATATCTAAATGGCAGAAGCCGCAGTTTTTTGATAAGGGTAAAATGTGCAAATGTAAATATATGACACCATTATAAATGAAGTGATGCCCTGCTGGCCTAAACAGTGTTATCTCCACATTTAAAAAAAATAAAGCATGTTTGTTTGTTTGGTACAGACCCCAATAAATGTCAAATCATGATCATATGAATGAAAACTGTGATGCAAAAATGATCATTTCCACTAACAGTCAGCCTCACAGTGTGTGCGTGTGTGTGTGTGTCTGTGTGTGTGTGTTTGTGGGTGTGTGCACATGTGTGTCTCATGTGTGTAAAAAGGAAGTTTTATGTCATGTCCACAAAATGTATGGACTGTTCGTATTCGTACTCTTCGTACGTATTCAACGTAAGATTTGCCAATTTACTCTCATGTTTTCGAGCAAATTGGTGTATTTTCAGACATTCTGATTGATGTGTGACCTTTTGATTGAAGATTGAAATGAGAAATTTGATTTTTAAAACTCAGATTGCAATAACCACCCTCTTAATGAGGTGACTGATTACATGGTTAAATTCTCAAAGGGAACTTTGAACTGTTCGTCTCAACACTGACCACTAGATGGGACTAGAGTCTCTCTCTTGACAATTATGGCAGAGAGCGCCATACATAATATGGGGTCACAGCTGGGAAAGTCATACTTGCAGATGTAGGTAGCAGTTTAAAACTGAAGCAGCTGAAACATTTCCAGTAAGTAAAAATTATATTATGGAAATGTACTTGAAACGTAAGATATTGCTGGTGGCAATTTATAAGCCGTGCACA
>PIJE02001684.1:62500-87500 GCA_002895965.2 Coryphaenoides rupestris
CCTCCTCCTCCTCCTCCTCTTCCCCCTCCTATCCCCTATCCCCTCTTCCTTCTCCTCCTCGTCCTCCTCGTCCTCCTCCCCTTCCTCCTCCTCCTCTTCCCCCTCCTATCCCCTCTTCCTTCTCCTCTTCGTCCTCCTTGCTCTCCTCTCCTCCTCCTCCTCTCCTCCTCCTCCTCTTCCCCCTCCTATCCCCTCTCCCTCCTCCTCCTCTTCCCCCTCCTATCCCCTCTTCCTCCTCCTCCTCCTCCTCCTCCTGCATGATGACATCATGCTTGGACTCTGGGGTCTTTCTGCAACAAGACAATGTTAAAGGTTTACAGGGACATCTGTTCCTCACTGTTGCTTACTCTTTCCCCTCCGTTGCATGTCTCTATTCATGGCACATGATTCACTTTAAACTTGTCGGGCCGTAGGCGATATGAGCAAAATCTTCTATCCTGATGTAGGTAATTTAATATTGATATGTAATGATTCATATCACAATCTGGCATGTTTTATGGTAACTCAATAATAAAGATGACAATGCGGCTATAATGAGAAAGAAAAAGTGTATAAAGGCAAATAATAGAACAGCAAGAACAGTACTGTAGCCCTTAAATCTATCCAAATCGAAAAATCGAAAAAATATCCAAATCTAAAACGATGTCGTGTCTCAAATCACAATCATCAATACAATATCGATGTATACGGTATTGGCCAGCCTTATTCGCGCGTGTCGTTGATATCGTTCGGTAACTACGGAGCAAAGAGACCTGCATACCTTCATGTGAGGAAGTGATGCTGCTTTAACGTTTTCACTTTCTACAGACGAGCATCAGAGAGCAGTAGTGCTACTTCCTACTTCCTCTTTTTCCTTCCTTTTTTATTCTCCTTTTTTATATCTCGCTTTTATCCAAAGCTCTTCACAGTATTGCCTCACATTCACCCATTCATACACCGACGGCGGTGCCAACCATGCAAGGTGACAACCAACACGTCAGGAGCAGGTAGGGTTAGGTGGCGTCTTGCTCAGGGACACCTCCACACTTAGCTAGGAGGGGGAGGAGCCCGGGGATCGAACCGGCAACCTTCCTGTCGCCGGACAACCGCTCTTATACCTCCTGAGCCACTGCCGCCCCCTGCTGCTCATCTTGGTCCCCCGGTCGCTGCAGAACAGACCGTCCAAACCTGTGTGCTGCTGCTGCTGCTGCTGCTGCCTCTGTGTGATTTGTAGCCCTGCTTGCTAATAGAAACATCGGTGTCTGTGTGGCTGTCATTGTCTTTTCTGCACACGCTCATAAAGTCGGAGCAGAACACTCAGAGAGGTCAACAGTCAATCCAACCAGCGCTCCTCTCATCTCTTCTCTTACAAACTCACCCACCGTCCCCGTCGAGTCCTTCAGCAAGTGTTCCATTAGTTTTATAATGTATTGGCTTGTTTGTGTAACTACGGTACTAGAATGTATTAATAAAGTCAGTGATGGCAGGTCATTGGGAAATATGACTGTGTTGAGGTTAGTGTTTGGCTCAATACCAAACTATCTGACTGTCTGATGAACTAAGTAACTAACTAACTAACTAACTAACTAACTGGACTAATAAACTAACTAACTCACAAGCAAAATGACTGACTGACTGACTAACTAACTACCTGACTAACTAACTAATGGATTAATAAACGAACAAACTAACTCACAAGCAAACGGACTGACTAATGAACTAACTAGCTCACAAACTAACTAACTAACTGACTAACTAACTAATGAACTGACTGACTGACTCACTAATTAACAAACTAACGGATGGTGAGCAGCTGTTTCTTCTTCTCTCATCCCTGATTTATCGAGTCTGCACTTGGTTGCCATGGTGATAAAATGTAAACACTAAAGTTATCCGGAAGTTATCCGAACCCGGTGGTGGACCTCATCATCATCATCATCACCATCACCATCACCATCATCCTCCTCCTCCTTCTCTCAGCGACCAGAACAGAAGGGGGAGAAGAAAAAACACGAAACTATAAAACATGATAATGACATCATTACCCTCGCCCCCCCCGTGTGTGTGTGTGTGTGTGTGTGTGTGTTTCTGTGTGTGTGTGTGAGTGTGCATGCATGTGTGTGTGTGTCTGTTTCTGTGTGTATGTGTTTATATTGTGTGTGTGTGTGTGTGTGTGTCTATGTGTGTGTGTGTGTGTGTGTGTGTGTGTGTGTGTGTGTGTGTGAGTCCTTGGCAGCAGCACATTGCTCCATGCGAGTGACTCTCCACCAGGTGCCTTCCTGCCCTGTCATTAGCTCTCTCATTAATGCGGCCATTGTTGCAGGAGGAGGGGCTAACTGCCACCCCCCGCCCCCATCCCTCCTCCCCACAGGTCCACCTGCGCTGGAAATGCGTCTCTCACTTTTAATAGGAAGTGATTCAGTGTGCGTGAGGAGGGTAACCGCCAACACGTGTGTGTGTGTGTGTGTGTGTGTGTGTGTGTGTGTGTATGTGTGTGTGTGTGTGTGTGTGTGCTAGCGTGTGCTCCCCCCCGTCACGCCACCCCGTCCCGCGCCCGCGCCCCGTCCCCGTCACGTGACCGTTAGCATTTAGCGCGCTGCTAACCGTGTTCCCCTCCGCTCCATTCAAATCCAGTTTATATATTTGCATGCTGGCTGCAGCTGCAACGATCCCTCGCTCTGTAAACCGCCACCGCCACCACCCACCCCTCCCTCCCTCCCTCCCTCCACCCCTCCACCCCTCCCTCCCTCTCTCCCTCCACCACCCCCCACCTCGCTCCACCCCTTGCTCCACCAATCCCTCTCCTCTTCTTTTCTCTCTTTCTTTCTGTTTCTTTCTATTCTCGGTTTCCGTACAGGACCACACAGCGAGGGAGCAGGGGGAGGTATGGGGGGGGGGGGAGAGAGGGGGAGAGAGGGGGAGGAGAGAGAGGGGGAGAGAGGGGGTCTGTTTCTCAACTCTGGCTGCTGTAGGTTAGCCAGCCTAGTGTACTGTACTGTACCCTCCCAGGCTGACTGGGGTAGGGGCATTAGTCTGGCTGCTGCTGCTGCTGCCTGGCTAATGCCTGGTTGCTGGCTGGCTACTCGCTGGCTAGCTGATGCCTGCCTGGCTGCTAGATGGCTGGCTAGCTGGCAGCTGGCTGTTGGTTTTTGGCTGGTTTGGCTGGATGCTGGCTGATGCCTGGCTGGCTGGCTGCTAGCTGGCAGCTAGCTGGTTGCTGGCTGGCTGTTGCTGACTTGTTGCTGGCCGGCTAGCTGATGCCTGGCTGGCTGCTTGCTGGCTGCTTGCTGGCTGCTAGCCGGCTGCTAGCCGGCTGCTAGCCGGCTGCTAGCTGGCTGGTTGCTGGTTGCTGGCTGGTTGCTGGCTGGCTGCCGACTGGTTGCTGAGGAGCAAGGCAGAAGTGAGAAGAGTTTTCCTCATAAAGCATCCAGACCCCCTCACTCCCCTCCCTTCAGACCCAGACCCAGACCCCCCCCCCCCGTGAGGTGGTCCTCCTCGTCCCCCCTGGCTGCTCCCGGAACCCCCCGGCTGTCCGTGAATCACGACCCCCTGTAGCCCCTGAGTAGTGGCCTTGGGCTGGGCTGGCCTTGGCTGGGCTGGGCTGGGGGACCGAGGCAGGAAGAGAGGGCCCCTGCCTGCCTTCGCTCTCCTGGACCAGCGGGGGGTAAACCCGACCCTGGGAGCACCAACACAGGAAATGCTGTCAGCCCAGGATTTGTGTCCGCGGCGCTGCAGGTTGTGTGAGTCCAGAGATACATCCCAACGCTGCAGCAGCAGCAGAGTATATGTGAGGCAGTATAAGTGTCTGTGGATTTATAGAGCGAGACTGGGCTCCCTCTCTCTCTCTCTCTCTCTCTCTCTCTCTCTCTCATCTCTCTCTCTCTCTCTCTCTGTCTCTCTCTCTCTCTCTCTCTCTCTCTCCGTCTTCCACACATACTCTCTCTATCATCTGCTCTCCGTCTATATAGGATGTGTATCACAGTTCTTGTGTGTGTATAACCGCCCTGTCCTCCTCAGCATGGACAGGACAGGACGCTCTGTCAGATGGAAGCAGCCTTGGTGTGGAGTGAAGGTCGCGCAGGTTCTGAATGGATGAGTTTAACAGGCCCAAGGTCCTAAGGGCCTTGGAAAACACACACACACACACACACACACACACACACACACACACACACACACACACACACACACACACACACACACACACACACACACACACATCACCACATACACACACATACACACACCAACACACACACATACACAGAGGGGAGTCATTTTTATATTAGCTGCATGTCTGCATGCTTGTCTGTCTGTCTGTCTGTCTGTCTGTCTGTCTGTCTGCCTGTGCCAGTGCAATATTAATATTACTGTCCAACATCATGTGCAATATTATTATTATTATTATTATCATGTTGTCTATAAATATGATCAATATGCAATATTCATGTCCAATAATATTTCACTTCAATTCTGCCAAATTGTTTTCGCCGTCGGAATATCTTATCTTGCCTCCATATTTGTATATTTTAACTGTACATTTGTAAATCCGTTAGTTTATTTTTATTATTCTGTTGTTTTCCATATTGTTTAAATTTCCTTCGGGATTAATAAAGTTCTATTATGTTCTATTCTGTGTCTCTATGTAGGGTAGGTTGTATTAACCTTGCAACTATGAATGCTTGAAACCTGCTCTATTCTTATCTTTATGTACCACAGTGATGTATTGCTGTGTCTCTTATGACAAATGTACTCTTTGTAAGTCGCTTTGGATAAAAGCGTCTGACAAATGCAATAAATGTAGGCTAAATGTAAATGTAAATATTGTCGGGCCTGTAGGCTGCAGGGTGGATGATATGTGGGTACATCGTGCATGAGGCAGGTTCGATTCCCAGGCGTCCAGCCTCCACAGTGGACTCTCCATCCCGGGCTTCTCCTCTCTCCCCTCTCTCCACTCTCCCCTCTCTCTCCTCTCTCCTCTCTCTCCTCTCTCCACTCTCCCCTCTCCTCTCTCTCTCCTCTCTCACCCCCCCCCCCCCCCCCTCCTCTCTCCTCTCTCCTCTCCTCCTCCTGTTTAAGGACCACCAAGGCCTCCTCTTTGGTGGCTAACGTAGCGTGGTGTATTTATGGAGCGCGTGCGGTACACTCGTCCCCGACCGTGTCAGGCTCCGCCCCCTGCCGGACCACCATCTGTCACGTATATAAGACCCACCCACTCTCTGAACCTTTTAACACCGAAGACTTCATCTGCTGCCTCCTCCTCCTCCTCCTCCTCTCTCTCTCTCTCTCTCTCTCTCTCTCTCTCTCTCTCTCTCTCTCTCTCTCTCTCTCTCTCTCTCTCTCTCTCTCCCTGTCAATTCAATTTCAATTCAATTCAATTTAAAGAGCTTTATTGGCATGGGGGAAACATACATTTACATTGCCAAAGTGAGTGGTAAATAAAACAAAAACAAAACAAATCTAATTTACAATTGTCTATTTACAAATGTACAATTGTAGATATTCCCTGCCTCTCTCTCTCTCTCTCTGCTCTTTCTCTCTCTCTCTCTCTCCTCCCTTCTCTCTCTCTCTCCCTCTCCTCTCCTCCCTTCTCTCTCTCTCTCCCTCTCTCTCCCCCCTCCCTCTCTCTCTCTCTCCCTCTCCTCTCTCCCCCCCTCTCTCTCCTCCTCCTCTCCTCTCTCTCTCCCTCTCTCTTTCTCTCTCCCTCTCTCTCTTCTCTCCCTCTCTCTCTCCCTCCCCCCCTCTCTCTCTCTCATCTGTTTACTGTACAGTAGCGGTCGAGGGTCTGGCTCTCTGTCAGCAGGTGGTCCCTCACAGAGCCCTTTGTTTCCACGGGGGTCTCCTGTAGCAGCTGAAGGGTTAAGATGTGTGTGTGTGTGTGTGTGTGTGTGTGTGGGTGTGGGTGTGTGTGTGTGTGTGTGTGTGTGTGTGTGTGTGTGTGTGTGTGTGTGTGTGGTGTGTGTGTGTGTGTGTTGGGGGGGGTGGGGTGTGCTGTGTGTGTGTGTGTGTGTGTGTGTGTGCGTGTTTTTTCTTCTCCCCCTTCTGTTCTGGTCGCTGAGAGAAGGAGGAGGAGGATGATGGTGATGGTGATGGTGATGATGATGATGATGAGGTCCACCACCGGGTTCGGATAACTTCCGGATAACTTTAGTGTTTACATTTTATCACCATGGCAACCAAGTGCAGACTCGATAAATCAGGGATGAGAGAAGAAGAAACAGCTGCTCACCATCCGTTAGTTTGTTAATTAGTGAGTCAGTCAGTCAGTTCATTAGTTAGTTAGTCAGTTAGTTAGTTAGTTTGTGAGCTAGTTAGTTCATTAGTCAGTCCGTTTGCTTGTGAGTTAGTTTGTTAGTTTATTAATCCATTAGTTAGTTAGTCAGGTAGTTAGTTAGTCAGTCAGTCAGTCAGTTTGCTTGTGAGTTAGTTAGTTTATTAGTCCAGTTAGTTAGTTAGTTAGTTAGTTCATCAGATAGTCAGATAGTTTGGTATTGAGCCAAACACTAACCTCAACACAGTCATATTTCCCAATGACCTGCCATCACTGACTTTATTAATACATTCTAGTACCGTAGTTACACAAACAAGCCAATACATTATAAAACTAATGGAACACTTGCTGAAGGACTCGACGGGGACGGTGGGTGAGTTTGTAAGAGAAGAGATGAGAGGAGCGCTGGTTGGATTGACCGTTGACCTCTCTGAGTGTTCTGCTCCGACTTTATGAGCGTGTGCAGAAAAGACAATGACAGCCACACAGACACCGATGTTTCTATTAGCAAGCAGGGCTACAAATCACACAGCGGCAGCAGCAGCAGCAGCAGCAGCAGCAGCAGCACACAGGTTTGGACGGTCTGTTCTGCAGCGACCGGGGGACCAAGATGAGCAGCAGGGGGCGGCAGTGGCTCAGGAGGTATAAGAGCGGTTGTCCGGCGACAGGAAGGTTGCCGGTTCGATCCCCGGGCTCCTCCCCCTCCTAGCTAAGTGTGGAGGTGTCCCTGAGCAAGACGCCACCTAACCCTACCTGCTCCTGACCTGTTGGTTGTCACCTTGCATGGTTGGCACCGCCGTCGGTGTATGAATGGGTGAACGTGAGGCGATACTGTGAAGAGCTTTGGATAAAAGCGATGATATAAAAAAGGAAGGAAAAAGAGGAAGTAGGAAGTAGCACTACTGCTCTCTGATGCTCGTCTGTAGAAAGTGAAAACGTTAAAGCAGCATCACTTCCTCACATGAAGGTATGCAGGTCTCTTTGCTCCGTAGTTACCGAACGATATCAACGACACGCGCGAATAAGGCTGGCCAATACCGTATACATCGATATTGTATTGATGATTGTGATTTGAGACACGACATCGTTTTAGATTTGGATATTTTTTCGATTTTTCGATTTGGATAGATTTAAGGGCTACAGTACTGTTCTTGCTGTTCTATTATTTGCCTTTATACACTTTTTCTTTCTCATTATAGCCGCATTGTCATCTTTATTATTGAGTTACCATAAAACATGCCAGATTGTGATATGAATCATTACATATCAATATTAAATTACCTACATCAGGATAGAAGATTTTGCTCATATCGCCTACGGCCCGACAAGTTTAAAGTGAATCATGTGCCATGAATAGAGACATGCAACGGAGGGGAAAGAGTAAGCAACAGTGAGGAACAGATGTCCCTGTAAACCTTTAACATTGTCTTGTTGCAGAAAGACCCCAGAGTCCAAGCATGATGTCATCATGCAGGAGGAGGAGGAGGAGGAGGAGGAGGAGGAGGAGAGAGAGGAGAGAGGAAGGGAAGGGAGGGGAGGGAGGAGAGGAGGGAGAGGAGAGGAGGGGGAAGAGGAGGAGGGAGGAGGGAGGAGAGGGGAGAGGAGGAGGAGGAGAGGAGGAGGAGGAGAGGAGAGGAGAGAGAAGAGGAGAGGAGGGGGAGAGGAGGAGAGAGGAGGAAGGAGAAGAGGAGAAGGGAGGAGAAGGAAGAGGGGAAGGGAGGGAAGAGGAGGAGAGAGGAAGAGGGAGGGAGGGAGGAAGGGGAGAGGAGGAGGAGAGGAAGGAGGGGAGAGGAAGAGGAGGAGAGGAATGGAGGAGAGGAGAGAGAGGAGTGAGAGAGAGAGGAGGAGGAGAGAGGAGGAGGAGATAGGAGGAGAAGGAGGAGGAGGAGGAGGAGGAGAGAGGAGGAGGAGAGGAGGAGAGGAGGGAGGAGGAGGAGGGAGGAGGAGGAGAGAAGAGAAGAGAGGAGGAGGAGGAGGAGGAGAGCGAAGAGGGGAGGGAGGAGGAGGAGGAGGGAGGAGTTGGAGGAGGAGGAGGAGGGACAGCCGAAACACTGATCGCACTCAGTACTTTGGTAACTTTACTTCTATGCTTACACTGTGACAGAAGTGATAAGATATCGAAACGCTGTGTGTGTGTGTGTGTGTGTGTGTGTGTTGTGTGTGTGGGTGCAGGACACACACACACACAATATAAACACATACACACAGAAACAGACACACACACATGCACACATATAAACACACACACATTCATGCATATAAACACAGACACACACACACGGACATGCATGCACACATATAAACACACACACATTCACGCATATAAACACACACACACATGCACGCACCCACACACACACACAGACAAGCACACATGCAGGCATATAAACAGACACTTACACACACACACACACACACACACACACATACATGCATAAATACCCATTCATGCACATACCGATACGCAAACACACACGCAAAGTTACTTACAGAAACATGCATGCATGCACACAACATGAGCATGCATATGCACACACAAATACACATACATGCACTCAGACACTACACACACACAAACCAAACAAACACACACACACACACACACACGCTAGCTCTGAGCTGGTGACACATGCTGGCTAATGGTTGCGCTGCGCTATCAGAGACACACGCTCCGCTCCCATTGGCTGGTCCCGCCCTCCGCTCACGTCTCTCTCATCTCCTGCCAGGAGGAGGGGAGCGAGGACCCGCTGGAGAGCTGGAGAGCTGGAGAGCTGCCCGCCAGCTCATCACCTCCAGCAGCTTACACCTGCACGCTTTTACTGGCCTCACAACATCCAGATAAGACACCAGACCAACGCAACGCAACGCAACTCCCCCCCACGCCGCCCTCCTCCCTCCCGCCTTCCCTCCACCCCCGTCCCTCCCTCCTCTTGTCTCCCCCCTCCTCCCTCCCTCCCTCCACCCTCCACTGCCCTCCCGCCCTCACCTTGTCTCCCCTCCTCCCCTTGTCTCTCTCCTCTCCTCCCTCCCTCCCACCCTCCCCTCCACCCCAATTACCAATTACTCATCTCCACACACACACACACACACATACTCCCCTCCTCCTGGCGTGGCTTCAGGACGGCCAGCGGCGAGCGTCGTTGCGTCCGTTTTCGGTCCGGTTAGGCGGGAACACGTCCGGGAGGTGGGAGGTGGGAGTCGGAGTTGGTTTATGAGATATTTGTGTTGGCTCCGGGTCCTGCCAGGTCCGCTTGTGCAACAGCGTGAGAATAAACAAAGGTAACTCACTTCTGTTTACTGGTACCTGTCTCTCCCTGTCTCTCCCTGTCTCTCTCGCCGCTCATACGGACGTCAGTGCGGGGCTGATGGATGGTGAGTATGTCCTCTCTGCGAGCGAGGGGGGCTGCTGAGACACTCGGGAGTCTTCCACCTTGAACACTTTAAACAACTCTCACTTTCCCCTCACCTCCTCTTCCTCACTGTCCGCAGTCTTGCAACAAACACAGACACACACAGACACACACGTACACAGACGCGCGCACTCAGATAGCACACACGCATACAGCACGTGCACACGAATACGCACACACTGACGCGCACACGCATGCACATGCAAATACATATTTGCCCGCACACACACAGGCGCATGCATGTACACACGTATGCACACACACACACACAGGTGCATGCATGTACACACGTATGCACACACACACACACACAGGCGCATGCATGTACACACGTATGCACACACAAAGACACACACACACAGGCATACACAACACGACCACACCACATGCACACACGCACACAGCAGGCAAAAATACACACAGACACACACATGCACCACACACACACACCACACACAGGCATACACACAGACACATGCCACACATACACACCACACACACCACACACACAGGCATACACACACAGACACACACATGCCAAACACATGCACACACACACACACACACACACACACACAGGCATACATACAACACAGACACCACACACAGACATACACACACACAGACACAGTATGTTCTGTGACTCATCAGCTCCAGTGTTTCACTAGCTAAGGGTTCAGCCGTCACCAGCTCTCACAGACAGACTCATACCCTTTCATTACCAATCTCACATTTGTTCAACTCTTTAGTACTTGGCTAGATGTTTGTTATATAAATACACACACACACACACACGCACGCACACGCACACCCACACAATGTTTTATTGCATATCAAGCCATATTTAACAGTCGTGAGCCTCTATAAAGTCTGTGTTTTCTTGGTCGATCAGGGGAAATAATGAGAGCGGTTTTATTACTGCAGCGAAACTTTTGATTGTAATTATGTGTGTAACGAACTTCAGTCACGACGTCATCGCCGTGCCGTTTGAATATCGCTCTCGCTTTGTTCCGCGTTTTACGACGAATACACGGCAGTACAGAGTACGTACGTGGACGACGCGAATACTGCGTTCGTACCACAGTACAGTGTGTGTCCGGGGGGCCACACCGTACACACAGTACACACAGTACACACAGTACACACGATACTCGACGCAATCTGTGTTTATTAGCTCTTCGAGGCCCCGCCTGGACGCCAGCGTGTTCTCCCTCCCGCCTCCACTACAAGCGTGTTTTTATCCTCGCGTTTTTTATTACATCTGTCTGTCTGTCTGTCCTCCAGCGGGCCGACTAAATATAGCGGCTCTCCCGCACCAGAAACTGACGCTAACTAAGTCCTGACTAATTAGAGCCTTCTCCCCCGGTCTGGGGCTCCACTGGGAGAGAGGGTTTATGGGGCCGCTGCCTACATTGGTAGGGCCCCCCCCCCCGCCCCCCGCCGCCCCCGCCACCCCCCGCCGCCCCTCGCCTTGCGGAGACGGCAGGACCACACAGCAGCCGAGGCTTCTGGGAAAAATAACCGCCGAGTGTACTACGGTGGGGTGGGGAGGACCATAACAAGAGGATTTATCCGGCGGTCGGTTTTCCCGTGATGCATCGGGACTTCGGTGTTTTTCCTCGTCGTCGGGGTTGTATTGTGTTTACGGCTCGGCTCGGTTTCTGTGAAGAATATATCAATGGCTAGTTTGTGTTCCCGGCTAGCTTTTGGTGAGATGCCGGTCGGTTTGGTTTAGTGCGGTTAAGGTCAGGGAGAAAGCAGTGCATCATGGTCCATGCACACCGAGAGAAGTTCAGAAATATGGACATCGTTGCCGTTTTTTGTCATTTAGCTTATCAAAAGAAACACACTGAGAATTTGTACACGCATGTACAGTATGTAACATTTTGGGTCAAAAACCTATCCTGCCCCCTTCGGCTATTCCAGTATAGCGAGTGCGACATGAGAACTAGAATAAGTGTCAGCACACAGTTAAGCGGACTTACATTTACATTTACAAATACATTTACGTTTACATTGAGGGCATTTGGCAGACGCTTTTATCCAAAGCGACCAAAGAAACAGCAATACATCACTGTGGTACATGAAGATAAGAATAGAGCAGGTTTCAAGCATTCATAGTTGCAAGGCTAATAGAACGAGTTTCATAACTGCTAGGTAGCCTGCATAGTAGCTGGGATAATACTAACACACCCATACATGAATCATGGATACGGAATATGTTTCATATACGGTACGGGATGTGTAGGACCCCTCTCCCTCTCCCAGGTGTCCCGATGTCCGCCCGTCCCCTGAGCGGAAGACTCGGCGAAATCAGAACTTTCATTTACAATAAAGAATGTGCGGGGAAGTTGCTGCTGCAGCTGCAGTCCTGTAATGAGATCTATCATGAAAACACGTGCGCAACGCAACCTTGTTTGCTTGTCGTGCTGCACCTCGTTTCACGGAGGAAGCGACGGAGATATTTTTACTGTTGAGCAGATGTGTTCATCCAACGTGACTTAGTGACTTTTTTTTTTAAAGACACACGTCTCTAATGAGCTCATATAACGAGCAGGTACGGGTTACACCGGGACGCCGTGATCGAGATCAGAGAGGCCTGCAGTAGAGGTCGTGAGGGTTAGGGGATGGTGGTGGACACTGGGGTTCGAACCAAGAACCTTTCCGCTGGCAGTCTAAACACCCTGACCACTGGCGTCTAGTGCAGGGGTGTCAAACGTGTGGCCCGGGGGCCCGGATGCGGCCCGCGAGCTGATCCAATCCGGCCCGGGAGGCGATTTGATCAAATTGATTGATTTCTTGTGTCTTATTGATTTCTTCACGTTATCCACATTCACACTTTCCTCCATACTAAATAATCTACTAAACTGCACGAGTTGTAATCTGTGTTTTCGGGAGTCTCAGAGGACCTCCAATTGGAGATTATTCTAAAACATGGTGACCTAAATGTCTTAGACTCTAGCCTTGTGTATATTAAGATAAGATAAGATAAGATAGAATAAGACATTCCTCATCACAGAAGCTTTCCTAAGGTAATGATGAGACATTTTAAAAGCTGTATGGCGCAGAGAGAGCGCATCTTCAGTCGTATCAAAAGTGTTTTGTTAGTCCGGCGCCCCGCCAGGTAGCATTTGATCCGTCGTGGTCCTCAACCTTGCATGAGTTTGACACCCCTGGTCTCGTAGCTCCCACGGCAATCCTTTACAGCGACGCAAAAACAAACGCTTGCACCTATTCGTTAATCATGCCGGGGCGGGCAAAGGTGCAATTACGTAACCAATTAACAGAACCGCCTCCTCCTATAAATGTGATGGTACCGTCCCGCGCTTGGCTTGAATAATGGATGAAGAGAAACGCCGGTACAGTCCCGACACCCGACACCTGACCCCCCCCCCCCCGGTCGGCCTTCGGCTTCAGCTCGCTCGAGGACGCCGTGCTACCGTGCTAGCGTGCTGGTGAATAATGTAAAAGCGGTTCCAGTTGCAGGGGTACCCAGAACGTTCCTCGCCTCCCTCCCTCCCTCCCTCCCTCCCTCCCTCGCTGCCTCGCCTCTGATCTCGGTTTTCCAGGCGCTCTCTCTCTGTGTCCGGACAGCAGCAGCAGCAGCAGCAGCAGCAGCAGATACAGAGAGTCTGTTATTACCACCACTGGGATATGCTTTGAAGAAGAAAAGGCCCCAACGGAAAAAAAAACAAAAAAAACGAAACACTTCCTGTATTCCTCCTCCAATCAAGGATCAGCGTTTTCGTGACATCACCAGGGGCTGAAGCATGCTGCGTCTCGGCTTGCTGCTCTGCGCTCTGGCAACCCGGCTGCAAGGTAAGGCTCGGCTCTCGGCCCTCGGCCCACCGGGACGGACGGGCGTTGTGTGCGACGGACTGAGATCTGTAGACCGAGTAGGCCGGTACACCTCGGGCACCATCGCTCTTCGCCACCCGTATTTATTATCATTACCACGTCAGATATACGCGAGTACGGAGAGAGACGGAGAGGCCGGCGCGCTGCGGTTCCAACACATAAGTCCTCGAGGAGATCAACAAACAGTGTGTTTGATTATATCCCCGCGGTATTCATCTTCCACGGGGTTGGCTTGGTCACAATTCCTAATAAATTGCTTCGAGAGACTGGAGCTCGGAGTTTTATTACGGACCGTAACACTAAACATCTGAGGCATTTCTGAGGTTCCAAGAGAGGGAAAAGTTTCTGGACTGAAACATAAACAAAAGGCTAACCATTTATTTCCTCTTTAGAACGGGACGCTAAATATAACTTCTTTTCTGCGTTTTTTTCCACGCAAAGTATTCTGTTACATCTTCTCTCTCCTTTTGTTATGTAAATCAGTATACGACTGGAAAACTTTCTTTTCCATCGGGATAAATACAGTATTTATTTATCTATGTATAAATGGATCGTATTTATACAGCGAAGTGCTTTACAGTGTTGCCTCACGTTCACCCATTCATCCACCGACGGCGGTGCCAACCATGCAAGGTAACAACCAACACGTCAGGAGCAGGTAGGGTTAGGTGGTGTCTTGCTCAGGGACACCTCCACACTTAGCTAGGAGGAGCAGGTAGGGTTAGGTGGTGTCTTGCTCAGGGACACCTCCACACTTAGCTAGGAGGAGCAGGTAGGGTTAGGTGGTGTCTTGCTCAGGGACACCTCCACACTTAGCTAGGAGGGGGAGGAGCCAGCGACCTTCCAGTTGCCAGACAACCGCTCTTATTACCTCCTGAGCGACTGCCGGCCCCTATATGACGTATCCATGTCTTTATTTATCTACATGTTAATACGACTTTATGATTAAGATCCTGTTCCTCCTCTGTTGCAACCTCAGCAATGCGCCACATGTGTTTGAGTATTATGGTCCGTCATAAAAACGTGTCTGCAATAAAAAAATAAAATAAACTCTCCTCAGGTTTGGAGATCCTGGACCCCCAGGAGGTGGAGTACATCCACCTGGAGGCCAGGGGGGCGGCGGGGGGCTCCGTCACCCTGGACTGCGGCCCCACCCTGCCCACCATCTACATCTGGGCGTACACGGGCGCGGACACCGACGACAGCGTGGCGCTGGCCTACAACTACGGCCAGGGAACCAAGCTGCAGCCCCGTGCCGCCTCCTCCTCCTCCTCCTCCACCTCCTCATCCTCCCCCTCCTCCTACGCCCGCATCAGCGTTCCCCTCAACTCCTCCGCCCTGGTGCTGGAGGGCCTGCGGGTGGAGGCGGCGGGCACCTACACCTGCCAGGCGCTGTACGACGCAGAGGGCGGCGCGCGGGTCACCTTCTACATCACCCGGCTGGACATGGAGGAGGAGGAGGAAGAGGTGGAGGAGGTCGTGGAGGAGGAGGAGGAGGAGGTGGAGGACTGACGGAGAGGAAGAACTCTGTCAGGCAGGGTCCCTCCTCCCCCTCTATGACATCACTTCCTGTGTCCGACGCGTGTTTAGAAATATCTGCTAGTTAGACTGAATGTTCCGATGTATTCTGATATCATATAATTTAAGTTATTATTATCGGGTGTGGGTTTGTGTGTGGTGTGTGTGTCTTTGTGTGTGTGTGTGTGTCTGTGTGTGTGTGTGTGTGTGTGTGTGTGTGTGTGTGTGTGTGTGTGTGTGTGTGTGTGTGTGTGTGTGTGTGTGTGTGTGTGTGTGTGTGTGTGTGTGAGTCATATATACTTTATATATGAACGGAACGTCTGTGAAAGCGATATGACTATTGTCTGGCATGTGGTTAAATTGTGTTTTCTTTGGGTTGTTGTGTGAGAAAATAACATCGTCTTGATTATGGTCCGTTGTTGTGCAGAATACATATTTTTTTGCTTAAATGCTGAATCTCTGAAATGTATTTATTTAAAAGAGTAAAAGCTCCACCTATAGTTTGTCATCATTTCGACCTCACCGCTGTTCCTTAAACACCAACCGAACAAGGCCGCCTTCGACTCTCTTACCGCTATTAGAAGCACTTTGACAGATATTTGAATTATAACGCGTGAGTCGCTTTCGACGCAACATACCAGAGGTGGGAGATTCTTCTTACCTGACAGATACTTCCAAGAAGTAGAAAAAAAAAAAAACCCAACCTGTGCTCACCAAGTCATCCGTGTAAGATAAACACGCCATTACACATGTCAGGGAACACGGAGTTATGAGTTAAGAGTGGCTGATGGATAGAGCTGTCTATGGAGCGAGGCTTTAAACCGGTCCTGTGTGTGTGTGTATATATATGTGTATATATAAAATAAATGAGAGAGAGAGAGAGAGAGAGAGTGTATATATATGTGTTGTGTGTGTGTGTGTGTGTGTGTGTGTGTGTGTGTGTGTGTGTTGTGTGTGTGTGTGTGTGTATATATATGTGTGTGCGCGTGTGTGTGTGTGTGGCCTTAGGGATCAATGCGCAAAGTACGGTTTCCAAGCTGTCCGCAATAGACCGACCGAATTACTCATTTGGAAGGCACAAATTACGACATTATAAAACGGCCCACAGAGAGACGAGAGGAGAAGTCTTACCCCCGACACAGTCAACTAAATGAGGGGGGAGATTTTCTGGGAAACAGAAAGAGTTCGCTGCTAAAAAAAAAAAAATCAATAGTTCGTTCGTCTTGGGCTGTCCGACACGTACGAGGGACTGCGAATCAAGATCGCTAAATGTTTGTACGTGATCTGCACACAGCAACACCCACACCTCCCCCCCCCCGCCCCGCCCCGCCCTCCACAAGACTAAGAGCTCCCTCAGGACTCAGGTGATGAACGAACGAGAATGCTCCCCGATTGGCCAAGACGTGTTGTTACCATGCCGACGAAGAGACCCGATCGTTAGCGCGCGCACGTGTGTGTGTGTGTGTGTGTGTGTGTGTGTGTGTGTGTGTGTGTGTGTGTGTGTGTGTGTGTGTGTGTGTGTGTGTGTGTGTGTGTGTGTGTGTGTGTGTGTGTGTGTCGGGCTCCCAACGGCGCTTGGAGGGGAGTGAGGTGGGGGGGGGGGGTGAGGGGAGGGGAGGGAAAGGGGGAGGTGGGGGAGACATGGGAAGGCAACAGTGCTTCGACAGCAAGCTCCCAGCCCCTCTATTAGCCTGGTTAACAACACACTGATCCGCTGCATTTACACTCTCTTTCACGGACACCCCGAGGGAGTATGAGGAGGAGGAGGAGGAGGAGGAGGGAGTTAAGGGGAATAAAGGCGGAGCAGGGAGGAGGAGGAGGAGCAGGAGGAGGAGGAGGAGGAGGCGGGCCGGGGGCTGGTGTTAACAGGTCGTCTCTGCAGTTAAAAGGGGGAAAGAATGCCGGGTAGGGGACAATGACCTCACTTGTTCCCATGGAAGTGCTCTAACGAAGGGGGCGTGGCAGCCATGGGTGGGGTGGTATGGGTGGGGTAGGAGGGGCAGGAGCGAGGGTGAAGGGTGGAGGATCTGGGCGGGTGGAGGGTGGATGCAGGCATGCAGGGTAAAGGGTGGTGCAGTGTAGGTGCAGGTGTAGCATGTGTAGGATGTAGTGAATTATAGGGTATCGGATTTAAGGTGTAGTGTGTAGTGTGTAGGATGTAGGGCGTAGGATGGAAGGTGTAGGATGTAGGATATAGGGCATAGTATGCAGGACGTAGTGTGTGTAGGATGTGTGCTATTGGCTGTCGCGTGTCGGATGTCCGATGTAGAATGCGGGATGTCGGGTGTAGCCGGACGTAGTGTGTAGGACGTGAGGTCTAGGGCGTAGGATGTAGGATGTGAAGATGCGGGATTCTAGGGCGTAGGAGGTACGGTTCGAGGCTGCACGGCTCGGCGGCGACCGTGGCGCCGGCCGGCAGACGTGGGAGACGGGAGAGCGAGCCAGCGTCTGTCAGCATCTTCCCTCTCTCTCCCTGACTCTCATTCTCTCTCTCCCACTCTCATTCTCTCTCTAACTCTGTCCCCGGGCCATTTCTCTTTCAATGCCAGCTTCATTTCCTTCCCATTGTCCACCTCCTCCTCCTCCACCTCCTCCTCCTCATACTCCTCCTCCTCATACTCCTCCTCCCCTTGTGTTCCTGACTCGGCTGGGCTGTGGAGGAGGCCCTGCTGGCCAGCAACTCCGCGATCTCTCTGACTCGCTGATAGGAATTCCTGCGACCCGCTGGACAAAGTCTGTCTCAAAGGTCGCTGAAAGACAACTTGGAAGAGATTAGTGTGCCAGCCAGACAATGGCTCCTCAGTGTCTTAATGTCGAATGTTTTGGAAATCGTTCGGGGGCCCTGGTCCCGGTCTCAACACCGTACCCTCGGAGCTCTTCAGCTCGGACGGACCGCTCGGCCCGGGAGTGGCGGAGGTTACATCGCCGACGACCGGGTGGCCAAACGCGGCGAGCTAGCTAGCTGCCGCGACAGACAAGTAGTCTGACTCCCCGCTAAGAATAACAGATGGAGGAGCCCGGTCCGGCGGCCCAACTGTGGGCAGGCAGGCGGCGGTGGTGGTGGTGGTGGTGGTGGCGGCAGCGGCCTGCCCGGCGGTGCCAGGAATATCCCTCGCTGTGCACCAGGAGGAGGAGGAGGAGGAGGAGGGCCCCGTGCCAGGCCCTCCTAACCCCGGGGGCCCTGGCGGGGGCAGGCAGGCAGGCAGGCAGGCAGGCAGGCAGGCAGGGCGTTCTGCTGCTGCTGCTGCTGCTGGCTGGAGGCTCCGGGAGTCTCCGGGAGGCTCCGGGCAGACAGGCGACAGGCGAGACGAGCCACAAAAGAAGCAGCACCGGGTCCCCTGTCATTGAGCCGATCTCCTCTCCCCCCCTTCCTCTCCCCCTCATCCACGATGGGGATCCATGACAGACATAGTACAGTACACACCGGACGATGGCAAACAGAAACACATACGCACATTCTAAGCCCGCGCACTCCAACGTCTCTTGTTGGTAAACCCCTCGTAGACAAGGTGCTGACTATTCTCTGGAGCCCGACCAAATACAAAAATGCTACCCCCCCCCCCCCCCCCCCCTCTGCGCGCGACCGCAACCGATATAAGAATGCACTTTTATCGGTTGCGAGAAATCCCCCCCCAAAAAAAATCTAAATTCCCCTGGGAACTGGGCTCAGGTCTGGGCCGGCTGTGAGATCATCGGTGGAGCCGCGGACGAAGCGACTCCCGGATCCTCGGTCTTTGGACGCGAGGTGCGGGGAGACGGAGAACAGAGGAGAACACGGCAGCACGTTTACTCTTCCATATCTTCTCTTTATATTATTACAAAACTTTTTACACGCAAGATCGCTAAGCCGCTCACATCCACCGCGCGCGGGACACCCAAAAGAGCACAAAAGAGGACAAAAAAATAAAGTCACATTTCTCATCCCCGGAAAGGCATAAATAATATAAAAGACAAACAGTTTTTTTTCTTTAAAAACAGATACATTCATATGAAATAATATTTTACTACTACAAAAAAATAAATAGGCCATCTAAAGAGTTTTCTTGTTTTTTTATAGTCTTTGAAGAACATCTTTCCCTCCGTGTGGAAATAAAGTCGTCATCCTCCGAGAGTCTTTTGTCTTTTTTTTTTATGTTCTGCGGATCCATTCTACCTCAGAGTCTGGTTTTCGTCTCCGTCAAGCTCACTCTGTCACGCCGACTCTCTCTCCCCTTCTCTCCTTCTCCTTTTTTTCCCTCCTGTCATTCTCCCCCAAAGTCTGGAGACAAGAGGAAGAGGAGGAGGAGGAGGAGGAGAGAGAGGAGGAGGAGGAGAGATTGCAGCACAACAGAGCGGCGTGTGACTGGAGCACAGTGACTCGGAGTCTCTGAGTCTCCGAGTCACCCCTGCTGAGCCGGTGAGTCTTCCCACAAGTCTTATTCTGGGCTCTGGGAGACGTCGGCCATCTTGTCTCCCCGCGGTGGCGGTGGGAACAGACAGGAGAGGAGCATTGAGTCTCTGCATGGTGGTGAGTCTGTCTGTTGGCCCTGGGAGCGGAAGTGGAGCAGAAGTCCTCCTCCTACAGAGCAGGTTTGGATCTCAATGTCCTCCAGAACGGGCTTGGATCTCAATGTCCTCCAAAACAGAGTTTGGATCTCAATGTCCTCCAGAACGGGCTTGGATCTCATTGTCCTCCAGAACAGGCTTGGATCTCAAGGTCCTCCACAACAGCGTTTGGATCTCCGGGTCCTGAAGACGGAGGCGGGGCTTGGCTCAGACCTGCTGGATGAGCTCGGCGGTCGTGGTGTTGTTGGAGATCCAGCCGGGCTTCTCGTCGCAGTCCAGGTCCTCCAGGTGCAGGGAGTCCCAGCGGTGCCTCACGGTGCCGTCCAGGGCGAGGCCCCGCAGCTCCACCTCGGCTGCAGGGGAGAGGAGGGGAGAAGAGAGGGGGGTTGGTCACCATCATCATCATCATCATCTATACCACCTGCTGCTCTGTCCACAAACAACTGCATCACTGCAATAACCCTAGCATGTAGCCCCACCCACCCAGACTCTAACTGGGCCAGCTGAGGCCAATTAAGCCAGCCACCAAACACACACACTCCCACAATTATCAATATCGTCTCAATAATCCGCTATAAGGTGTCCTCACCGGTGTCGACGTGGGCGGGGCAGTGGTCCTCCTCGTTGACCTCCAGACAGAGGGAGTCCTGGGAGGTCCCGGAGTCCTGGTCGTCCGGGTCCTGGTCCGACGTGGCCCCGCCCTCGCGGCCGTCCTCGGGGCCCGGCCGGTGGGTGTCGGGGGATGTCGGTGTTGTCGTCGCCGTCGCCGTCGCCGTGGTCACGGAGACCGCCTGATCCAGCGGCACCATCTCCAGCCCCTCCTGCTGGTAGCAGGGGGCGGTGCGGTGCATCACCGGGGGCAACGCGCCGGACGAGAAGGTCCCGTTGGTCTTAGTGTAACACCTGGAGAGAGAGAGGGAGAGAGAGAGAGGGAGGGAGAGAGAGAGGGAGGGAGCGAGGGAGGAGAGAGAGAGAGAGAGGGAGAGAGAGAGAGGGAGGGAGAGAGAGAGAGAGGGAGGGAGAGAAAGGGAGGGAGAGAGAGAGGGGAGGGAGGGAGGGAGAGGGAGGGAGCGCGGGAGAGAGAGGGAGGGAGAGGAGAGGGAGAGGGGGAAGCGCGGGGAGAGAGAGAGAGCGCGGGAGAGAGAGAGAGAGGGAGCGCCAGGAGAGGAGGAGCGCGGAGAGAGAGAGAGGGAGGGAGAGTGGGAAAGAGAGACAGAGAGGGTGCGAGAGGGAGAGGGACGGAGGGAGAGAGGGAGGGAGATAGAGAGAGGGCGAGAGACGGGGGAGAGAGGGAATATTTACACTTCGAGTCGAGTGCTCTTCACCGCAAACATTTCTAACTTGTTATTGTATTGTATGTTTGACCGTTACATTTTTAGATGTCGTATATTATTTTACTCTCCGCATGCTTTGGCAACGTGAACGTAGACGACGTTTCCCATGGCAATAAAACAATTGAATTGACTTGAATAAAGAGACAGAGAGACAGAGACAGAGACAGAGAGAGAGAGAGAGAGACAGAGAGAGAGAGAGAGAGAGAGACATAAACACCACATTGAATACATTGCTATAAAAAAAAAATACCAACTGCTTCCATTAAGAACAATCTGCTAATGCTAATGCAGGCCATCTGCTAATGCCACCGCTAGCCGCTACGAGCTGGCTGTAGCCGCTGCCGCCGCCGCCGCCGTGCTACCGCCATTAAGACCCTCTGTTCCTTACACACTCCAGAGGAGAACGTAAACACGGATTAGCCGGAGCTTCCTCGCCCCGCGTGGAGCTGAACCCACCAGTGTGTGTGTCTGTGTGTGTGTGTGTGGGGTGTGTGTGTGTGTGTGTGCATGTGCATGTTTGTCAATGTGTGTGTATGTCTGTCAATGTGTGTGTGTGTGTGTGTGTCTGTCTATGTCTGTCTGTCTGTCTGTCTGTCTGTCTGCCTGTGCGTGGCGTGCGTGCGTGCCGTGTGTGTGCGTGCCGTGTGTGTGTGTGTGCGTGCCATGTGTGTGTGTGTGTGCGTGCGTACCGTGTGTGTGTGCGTGCGTACCGTGTGTGTGTGTGTGCGTGCACGTGTGTGTGTGCGTGCCATGTGTGTGTGTGTGCGGGGCCGTGACTCAGCAGACACCAGAGGTCTCTGAGGCCGTACAGTAGCACGCCAGGAACGACCGCGATAATCTCGGCTGACCTTTGACCCCACAGTGGGCCTACAGATGTGGAGGTGGAGGGGGTGGGGGGGGGAGGGGTGGAGCAGACATGTACTCAGTGCCTGCCCTCTGCTCTGCTGTCACGTGACGTTTGATTATGTTTTGCTTTGTGTATTTTATTCTTTATATTTATCCACCCCTCGAGAATATATACAATATACATGTCTATAGATATAAATACTGCTAAACATATTTTAAATATTAGTTAGAATACAGACAGTCAGAATGCTCTCTCTCTATCTCTCTCTCCCTCTCTCTCTACCGCCCTTTCCCTCTTCTCTTTCTCCCCTCTCTCTATCTCTTTCTCCCCCCCGCTCTCTCTCTCTCTCTCTCTCTCTCTCTCTCCCTCCCTCTCTACCCCCCCCTCTCTCTCTCTCGCTCTCTACCCTCTCTCTCTCTCTCCCTCTCTCTACCCTCTCTCTCTCTGTCTCTACCCTCTCTCTCTGTCTCTCCCCTCTCTCTCTGTCTCTCTCTGTCTCTCTCTCTCTCTCTCTCTCTCTGAGGTAAATAAACAGAGCTCTCATTAGGTCGGCTGGCTGGGTGAACACAGAGTAAACTGTGATGCCGGAGACCCCAGAGTACACAAACACACACCTTCCGGCCATGTGTGTGTGCATGTGCATGTGTGTGTGCGTGTGTGTGTGTGTGTTTGCGTGTGCATGTGTGCGTGTGTGTGTTTGCATGTGTGTGTGTGTGTGTGCGTGTGTGTGTGTGTTTGCGTGTGCATGTGTGCATGTGTTTGTGTGTGTTTGCATGTGTGTGTGTGTGCATGTGTGTGTGTGTTTGCGTGTGCATGTGTGCGTGTGTTTGTGTGTGTTTGCATGTGCATGTGTATGTGTCACTAACTAATACAGTGTCCTGGCCTAACCCGGTGACCTCACTATCCCGCTAACATCGCTAACGTCGCTAGCCTCGCTCGCGTCGCGGCCGAGCGAACCCGGTGACCCAGCTTACCTGTTGTTGTTGCAGAGGTTCTGGCAGCTCATGCAGTCCGCGGCGTCCGTCTGGGGGACGGCCGTGTACGCCCCCCCGCCCTGCGCGCCGGGGCAACACAAACACGCGCGTTAGCCAAAGTCAACGCCGCCGCTAGCACCTGCTAACGCGCTCGCTCCGAGACGCGAGCTAGCCGTGAACAAGGGGCCCAGTCTGGGGGGCCCCAGAGGCGAGGAATGTTAGGTGTGTGTGAGAGAGAGAGAGAGAGAGAGAGAGAGAGAGAGAGAGAGAGAGAGAGAGAGAGAGAGAGAGAGAGAGAGAGAGAGAGCGAGAGAGAGAGAGAGAGAGACTGGGGGTGTGTGTTTGTCAATGTGTGTGTGTGTGTATGTGTGTGTGTGAGTGTGTGCGTGCGCACGTATCAGTACTTCTATGTGGGTGTCTGTGTATACAGTATGTGTCTCTGGGTCTCTTCCTGTGTATGTCGCTCTCTCTCTCCCTCTATCAGTATATGGTGTGTGTCTCTCTCTCAATGTGTGTGGTGCATCTCTCTCTCTCTCTCTCTCTCTCTCTCTCTCTCTCTCTCTCTCTCTCTCTCTCTCTCTCTCTCTCTCTCTCTCTCTCTTCTCTCTCTCTCATCTCTCTCTCTCTCTCTCTCTCTCTCTCTCTCTCTCTCTCTCTCTCTCTCTCTCTCTCTCTCTCTCTCTCTCTCTTCTCTGTGTGTGTGTGTGTGTGTGTGTGTGTGTGTGTGTGTGGTGCAGATCTAGGGGGAGGGGAGGGGGCTTAGCGCTGTGGACACTCACGTTGTGGTGGTGGTGGTGGTGGTGGTGGTGGGGGGCGTGGCCGTGCTCCTGCTCCCCGGGGGCGGGGCTGCCGCCGCCGCTGCCCACGCGCGGGGGTCCGTCGTGCGGGTGGCCCTGCGTGTAGAGGCCCCCCGAGCCGTTCGGGGCCCCTGGGAGCTTGTGGTGGAGGTGATGGCAGCCCTGGGCCAGCGCGGGGCCCCCCGCGTGGCCGTAGCCCCCGCCCCCGCCGCCGCCGGGCAGAGCCGTGTACTCCAGCACGAGGCCGTTCATGTCGGCCGGCTGGTACAGGTAGCCGGGCAGGTCGTACTCTGTAGGGGCGGAGGACGGGTGGAGGGGGGAGAGGAGAGGTGGAGGTGGAGGTGGAGGAGGAAGAGAAGAGGTAGAGAGGTGTGAGGAAGGTTGTCGTTAGACGCTGGCCACGTTTACATGGACAGTAATATTCCGATATTAACTCGATTCTCTATAGTCTGTATAAGACACTGCCATGTAAACAGCTGCTTTTAATTATCTTAACCCGAATAAGATAAGATAAGATAAGATAGAACTTTATGAATCCCAAAGGAAATTCTTGTGCCAGGTTGCAGAGCAATATAATAAAACAGAATAATAAAAATAAAATAACAGATTTAAAAATGTACAGTAAGTCTAAGTCCTTAATAAGGTCATACTCAGAATAAGCAATAATCGGAATAAGACACGTGGAGTATTCCGATCTTAGGTCGCATTACGTAGACGTCTATACATCTTAATCGCATTATTATGCTCTGCAACATGTAAACGGGAATATGAATGGAATATTATACAAGCAAATCAGAATGAGAAGCAACTGTACTTCACAGCCTTAGTTTTTGCAAACAAGGAATGTGCTTTTGTGCAATTGGTGCCTAACAGTGAAACACCGTCATCAAAATATCGTCTTATGTAGGATAAGGTCAATAGTGGGAATATATTGCCGTCCACGTAAGCGTCGCCACTGTGTGGATGGGTTCTGCGCGAGGTCAGGGGGGTCAGGGGGGTCAGGGAGGCGCGGGGGACTCACTGTGCATGGCGTTCTGCTGCCGGTTCCTCCACAGACACATGGCGATGAACACCAGCAGGATGAGCACCATGACGCCGAGCACGCAGCCCACGATGAGGTAGAGCAGGCCCCCCGGGGAGCTGGGGGGCTCCGGGACCGGGTGTCCCGGGGGGGTGATGGGGTGCTGGCTGGGGCCGCCCGGGGACTGGCGGGCTGGAGGAGGAGGAGGAGGAGGAGGAGGGGAGGAGGAGGAGGGGAGGTGGAGGAAGAGGAGGAAGACAGGTTGGGAAGAGGAGGTGGAGGAGGGGAGGGGGTGGAAGAGGAGAAGAAGGTGAAAGGAGAGGAGGGGGTGGAGTAGGAGTTGGTGGGAGAGGAGGAGGCGGAGGAGGACGAGGAGGAGGTGAGAGAGGAGAATAGGGGAGGAGGAGGAGAATGGAGGGGGAGGAGGAGAAGAAGGTGAGGGTAGA